>PHWZ01000298.1:0-47557 GCA_004379285.1 Botryotinia calthae | reverse complement strand
TATGACTGAAGTCTACAGAGCGGGAAGCTCGGAAGGAAGAGTTTTATGGTAGTGTGCACGTGCCACACGTGCTACACATGTGATTTCCAACAATATTATTCTGGAATTTTTATACCTTGAGTTGGAAAAGTTGTTGGAGAGGATAAATATATTTTTATTGATCTATTTGTCTTTTTCTTTGGGGAAAAGTATTAATTCGGTGGATAACATTTGTCTTTCCATCCATATCTCGTGTAGGGTTTCATTACCTCCGGTTTGTCAACATCAACTATTCGTCTGATATAATATTACATTATCAACTTATCAATCTACAACCATAACTACAACTACAACTAAACATCTAACTCATACTATCACCATCCATCCATATAACCTCTCCCATTCCATCCCACCCCACCACACCATCCATCATGGCAGCCAAAGTAACCCTCTCCCTCCCCATATCCCATCCACTTCCACCACAAATCTAACATCCCATAGTACCTCTCCGCCGCCAACGCAGCAGCTCTAGATAAAGATCTCATGTCCCTCGGGGCCTTTTCTCTCGATCAATTAATGGAGTTAGCGGGATTGAGCGTTTCGCAGGTGGGTATGTATGTTTTACTATTTACTGTGTGGTTGTTTTCGGGAAAAAGGGATGTTGTATTGAGATTTACGGAATGCAACTACTTGAAGGGATGGATAAGAAGAAAACATGAGCAGAATATAGAGAGATTAGGATGTATTTTTGTATTAGTGTATGAAGTATATGCTCTCTGGACTCTGTTACTCTAATCGTCTATTGTATTGGAACATTCGGCATCTCAGTCAAAAGATGTATCTCCGAGACCAAATATTTCTTTCTCATCCCATCCATCACATCCCATTATTCCCCAACCCAACCCAACAAAACAAAACAACTAACCACAACCCAATATAAATTAGTATACAAAGTCCATCCTCCCTCCAAAGGCAGAAGAATACTCGTCGCATGCGGACCCGGAAACAACGGTACGTAAAATTCCATCTAAACCTCCATCCACATCTCCCTCTCCCTCTCTCCTCCCAATTCCCATCATCTAAATAGTAAAAAATCTCAAAAACTAACGTCTCAAAATCAGGAGGCGATGGTCTAGTAGCAGCTCGTCATCTCTGGCACTACGGCTACAAACCCACAATCTATTATCCCAAACAAGGAAAAAATGAACTCTATCAAGTATGAGATTCCCTCCTATATCTCTTTCTCCTCTAGCCTCCTTTTCTTCTTCCATGTAATATAGGACACAGATATCTACAGACTTATATTCATTTTAGCTATGAGATATAGATATCCTAACTTATTGTAGCGTCTCTCTACCCAACTCCGCAATCTCTCAATCCCGTTTGCCGATGATTTTTCCGAGGCTCTGAAAGAATCTGATCACATCGTCGATGCTATATTCGGTATTTCTCCCTCCTCTTCCCCTCCCCACAATTCAAAACTCACAACCACCCTCCCCCACCTCAAACCACACCTCTCAACCCATACCCCACTAACCCCTCCCTCTCCCTGCCCAGGCTTCTCCTTCTCCGGCAGCATCCGCGACCCCTTCCCCTCCATAATCCACGCTCTAGAAACCACTTCCCTCCCTATAACATCCATCGACGCACCCTCATCCTGGGACATCGCCCATGGTCCTCCATCTTCCGGCCCCGGCGCAAACTTCATGCCTTAGTATCTGATTAGTTTAACTGCGTCAAAGCCTTTGGTTAGGTTCTTCAAGTGAAGACATTTTTTGGGTGGGAGGTATGAGATTTCTTTTCTTTTTCCCGCCCTCCTTCTTGTTGCTATTTTGTTACTTTTACCGATTTACTTAGTTGGAGAAAAATGCAAATACACCCAGACAGAGATTGAGAAACTAACATCGTCATCTAGATTTGTAACTCCAGAAATTTCTGAAAAATACAATCTTCAACTCCCAGAGTACGAAGGGGTAGATCAAATTGTTGAGATGCCCGTTCAGGAAGAGGAGAAATTATGATGAATTAGATATTGAAACATGAATGCACAATTGGGAGTATCAGTAGCAGAAACTATGAGGTTGATAAAATTCGATATGTTTTGTTCTTTATTCTTGTATGCGTTGTAAAACTCATCTACTAATCATAATATACATCAATTCGTAAGGATCATCTCTAACGCATGATTCGATGACTGTGTTGAATCATTATTCGTGCTGCGTGACATATGGTTAGTTTTTAAGATCCAGCAAAAGGCAAGCGAGGATCCCAACATACCTCTTCGAATAGCACAAGTACGGTACCCGCTTTACAGATATCCTATTCACACACATTCATTAGCATATATTCCTTACAATCCTTCTATGAACTCAAAATCAATAGAACGAAGAAAATTACCCACCCCTTCCTTATGCACCAACTTAGCCACGACGCCTTTCTGTGGACTTCGAATCACCGTTTCCATCTTCATACTCTCAATCCTATACATTCAACGCATTAGCATCATCTCACAAATTTGCAACCCAAAGAAATACTCACACAACCAACGCCTGTCCCTCCTCCACCTCTTCTCCCTCTCCAACCTCATTTCTCAATACCTTACATGGCATCGGCGCCACCACACTATTTCTCACATCCTTCAGTCCCAATGCCTTCTCATACCACCCCGGCGTTGCCAATTGTAATTGTATCAGTTTCCCCTTTTGAAAGAGTGTAATTTTATCATCTTGCCTGATCAATGTGCTTTCAATTCGAGTGTGAGGGAAAAAAGTTGAGATGGTGGGGGACTTTGGCTCGCTAACAATGTTTGCGTATGATTTTTCAACATTGGGTCCTTTTACTGTGATGTTGTATAAATTGCGGTCAGATTGGTCAATTGTTACGTGGTAGATTTCCGGCTTTTCGCTTGATGGTTGGACGATAGGTTTCGTGAAACTAAATTCGCGTTGTACGTGAGAGTTGAAACCAATTGCCTCGCCATGAGGACCTTGGATTGATTTGGAACTTGCGGCAGAAAGTTCTTGGGATAAGATACCAAGAGCAGCTTGGGCAAATGCTTCAGGCTTAATGATCTCATTTATGAAGAGCTCATCGTGGTGCTTTTGTATGTATCCAGTCTCAACATCACCTCGGATGAATGCGGGACTCTTGCAAATCTTTTTCAAAAATTCAATGTTGGTACTTAGACCGACCACCTCATAATCTTGTAAAGCTGTGTGAAGTTTTCGTATAGCCACTTCTCTTGTCGGGCCACTCACGATAAGTTTTGCAATCATGCCATCGTAGTTTGATGAGACTGTATCTCCTTGGACAAAACCCGCATCTATTCGAACACTTTCCGATAGTTTGGGTGTTCGTAAATGAACGAGCTTTCCAGAATCAGGCATGAAATTTTGATCTGGGTTCTCTGCATAAATTCGTGCTTCAAGAGCCCATCCACGTTCGGATATTCTTTGAGCTATCGTATCTTGATCAAGTGGTAATGGTTCACCAGCTGCAACTTTGAATTGCCATGATACGAGATCTTCTCCAGTGATTTCTTCAGTTACGGGATGTTCGACCTGCAATCTAGTGTTCATTTCCATGAAGAAAAACTCATTAGTATCGTTGTCGAATATAACTATAATTTTCGTTAGCTATGAGACACAGCGAATGGAAATGATTCTCACATTCTACTGTCCCAGCACCCTCATATCCCACAGCAAGTGCAGCAGCACGAGCTTTTTCCCAGAGATCTTGTCTAATATTTTCCGCTAAATTTGGGGCTGGCGCTTCTTCCAAAATCTTTTGATGTCTTCTTTGTAGACTACAATCTCTCTCCCCCAAAGCAACGGCATTTCCATGTTTATCGGCGAAAACTTGTACCTCAATATGTCTTGGTGTAGCAATATATTTCTCAACCAACATAACATCATCACCAAAAGAATTTCTCCCTTCACTCTTCGCACTCTCTAATTTCTCAAGAAACTCCCCTTCGGTTTGTGCAATACGCATACCCTTTCCACCACCGCCCTTCACAGCCTTCACCATAACCGGAAAGCCGATCTTCCTCGCCTCATTGAGTAGATGCTCAGGTTCTTGATTCTCCCCATGATATCCAGGTATACAAGGTACACCCGCCTTGATCATAATATCCTTACTCCTAGATTTGTTTCCCATAGCCTCGATAGCTTTCCAAGGTGGCCCAATAAACACCAACCCCTCTTCAACACATCGTTTCGCAAACGCCGAATTCTCACTCAAAAATCCATATCCCGGATGTAGAGCCTCACACCCTTGCTCCTTTGCTACAGATATAATTCGTTCGCCATCAAGATACGCATTCGCAGCACCCAGATTCACGGCGAAAGGACTAGAGAGTGCGTGTTGTGAATTCGCATCCGGATCCGTATAGATTGTTGTACATCGGACACCGAGATCTGAAGCTGTCCGGCCGACTCGTAGAGCAATTTCTCCACGATTGGCTATGAGAACGGACGTAATGGGAGTGATTGTAGGAGTGGTGGCATATCGTCGGGAATAGGAAGGGAGGAGAGCTCGAGCTAGAACTCGAGATCTGGCTGCTGAATGCATTTGAACATCAATTTCAAAGAGTAATTTCTGGATTTTATCAATTGTAACTTGGGCTTTTGGGTTGCAAAATTTGCGTTCGAAGGGAGAAACGTTGATCGTAAGAAAAAAAATGTTTGTTTAATTCCTTAACATTTATTTACGAAGTAACTTGAGTTATTGAATTGATGGCCGATGGAAAGCGTTCTAATGCGGGGCCGAGCATCAGCCGAATTATATCTGGGGTAGAAGAAAACCCAGCTAAACCCAAGCTAGAATCTCCATAAAAGTTTATCAAACTCGTGCCGTGCCGAGCGAGACCACCCTTTTTCTAACCTCACTCCGCAATAGTAACCCAGCAATTAAACCTACCTAGTACTTAAAAGGGCAGAATGGATGTAGAGCGATAATGACTAGTAACAAGTCTTGTCAACTATGCTGACGTTTCAACCTAGCCAGGGAGACACTTTGTCTAATTACTGCACATTTCACGATATCATAATAACTAGGTAGTCTGCTAAGTAGAGCTATTCAAACCATTTCTTTGGTAACTTGGCAGCGGAAACACAAAATCCCCACTGTGTATAAAATGCATCGACTGTTCTCTTGATATGAAGTATTTCATCACTATTTCAAACCGTATATTCCAATCTCTCCAACAACTAGATAGTCCAATGAATAGATGACAAGACGCACCGATGTGATTAGTTCTCCTTCTAACATCATATCTTCCTCTGGATATTCATCCTAAAATACCGATCACTAAAGCAAACTCCAATCTAGCATACTTTCCCCTCTCACTCCATCACCACACCACCACCAACTCTAAATTTCATCCGCCATTCCACCAGACCAAAAAACCAAAACCCACTCCACCCACCTGTCAAAGATATCCCCAAAACTGCCCCCTTATCCATCAAACGCTTAACCCGGGCCACCTTGACGCAGTTGATCGAATAAACATTCGAAAGAAACAGCGGAGTGTTGGAGAAGCGCAGGCAATGCCCTCATATCAAAGAGTGCAACTGGAAATAACTATTGTGGAGGAGTTTGCCTCTAGAAGGGGTTTTGCTATCAGGGATAGATACCTGGTGGAAAAAATGTCAATTGGGTCGATTTGGCTGCGGTGACTACATGTTGATCTAGTATAACCCCATAGAATACTCTGTTGATGTCATGAATACCAAATAATAAGTACTCAATTTCTTTGCTCGTCTAGAAGTCTTTGGTAGAGGAAAGGGACAAGGTGAAAATTTTCATCTGGAAATGGATATAGACTTGAACATGACTGAAAGAGCGCCGCTATTAAACTTTAGTTGTTGTTTATTCCCAAATTCTATACCGGAATGAACTCGCTCGAGACCCAAATAACATGCATTCATCATCCCAGTCCATTCCCCAGGGGTATACCTCCCCGACATCACTCACAAATCTATCCGAAAACCACACCATCTTCCCCCTCCAACCCATCCTCAAATCTAAACATCAAATCACTCCTCATCGTATACTTAACCCCACTCACCACATCATCTCCACTATGCAACAATCTCCTATGTTGAAAAATCAACACCCTCCCTACCTTCGGATCGACATCCAATCTCTCCTTCATATCCTTCGAATGGAATGTCGTAGCCCCTCCTCTGAGCATCTCCGAATCTTTTGGAAATTTAGGTGTATTAGGATCTTTCTCGAGTTCTTGCGCTGAATCATTAAGGTAAAGATGAATTGTGAAGAAAGAACGTGCACTACCATCTGGGTTCCCATAGGCGCCATCGACATGTTCTATTTTTGCGTTAGATTATGATTTCTTATCTCCAGGAGAACATGGCAAGAAAAGAAAAAAAAGGAAACAAACCTCTAAAATACTGTCCAGCACCATATCTCAAAAATCTCATGCGCTCATTAATTCCCTGTTCAGTACCCACCCATCTCTCACCACTTCTAAGTCCTAAACTAGCCAACCCTTCCCATTTCTTCCCCTCAAGTACTCCTATATCTTCTTTGATACCCTTCCCTTGAAGAACTCTCTTCCAAAGACGTGACACCACTTCCTTTTCATCCCAGATAATTCGATCTGAATTCCTATATTCCGTAGAGAGAAATTCATATCCCACACCTGCATTTACCATTGCGGGAGTCCATCCACTATTTTCTGGTCCTTTGAGTTCATTTTCATTTTCATTTTCATTCTCACCACCTTCCCCACCCACCAAATTCCCATGCCCCCCCTGACTCATTTCCGCCAACTTAATCAGCTCCCCACACTCCTCTCTAGTCAAAACCCCATCCAGTACCACCGCGTACGCACCCCTATACTCCCCCAACACCGTCTTCTCAAACTCAATTCTCTCCACCGTAATGCGCTCCTCCGGGTTCTCTAGCGGTTGCAAAAAGTCCTCCGGCAGATCAACCGGAAGAGATGTATAATTCGTCTTGACCACTTTGTAACCCCTTCTCCCATTTCCACTTTTCGCTTTCCGTTCTTTGATCGTTTGTTCTTTCGGGTTGCTGTTTTGGAAAGAGTTTGTGAGGCGCGAGGCTGTGCTTTTTAATTCCGAAAGGAACGACATTGTGATGTTTGCAGGTGCAATATATTATTTATTGTTAATAGAGAGGCACCTTTCATAAATAGAGGTCAAGGAGGGAAGTATGGTAATGTTTAGAATCGAAGTAGAATAAGAAACCAGAAAGTACTTGAAGCTTTCCATAAGGCTACATTACATTTTGTAGTGGCTGTAATCGAGTCATCCAGGAGGTTGTTGCCTACCAGTAGCATCTTACTATGAGAACACAGCCACCATCTGTACAAGGCTTAGCGTCCCAAGGCTGACTCCATGCCCAAGCGACCCCTGCTAAGCGGGGATATATTGACATCATCATCCAAAGAACACATATGAACGAAGTAACAGTGTATAATTGAGGGAATTATTATTATATTTCTAGTACTTTGGAAAGAAGACATGAGGAGCAACAATATATTGATTGCTGACACTGAATGAAAATTCACTTATCTGTTATATCACTAGCACTCGCTCTCAGAACGATGTAAAATTTCAGTGAGACGAAAAATTGGGAGGAAGAGATATATTATCAACCCAGGTCTAGCTATACTGTGCATGTACAATAAATTAGGCTCAAAAACTGTGGTATGTTGATTAATAACATCTTGTCTGCCTCTTCTACCCATTGGTCCATCCCTTGAAGTATTCGTCGGAGAGGAGTGACGCAATGAAGATGAAACACTTGAAGGTATCTCATGCTTAATGCTAATTCGTAAGGATCTCTGATGGAGCGTTTTATTTGAAGTTGAATGCTTATGCTGATGTTAAAGAGAAGATGAATGGGGATTTTTGGCTTTGCCTCACACCAGGCTGCGCAAAGAAGATATGGGGGATAGCGTTATGTAAACGTAGTGAATGATTCGGACCGACGAAGAGTAGAATTGTCGCCGATATAGAGTCCCAGGAGAATCGTCATCAAGTCACAATTCGACCATCGCTACTTCTTCCAGGATTTCCATCAATGCGCCTGCCTTGTTCAGTCTGTAAGACTTCAGTTGGGCGAAAAGATGAAGAAGTTGTGGGAGAGGCGGGTTGATCTTGGGCGTACTCTTGATCATACTCATCGTCTGGATAGTCTTCACTTTGAGTTCCTTGACTGTGGTTTTGATCGGCTGGATTACCTTGTTGAGAGTTCTGATGTTGATTTTGGCGATCCTGTGGAATTGACTTTGCTGCAGCCTTGCTACCCTTCTTTCCCTTTCGCCCTTTCGTCTTTGCCTTCTCAAGTAGTCTTTTCCTCTCTGCTTCCTGCTTCCTAATGCGCCTGTCCTTTCTTTCATACTGCCTAATCAATGCCATGGGTAATTCGCCAAAGATACTCTCATATTCGCAAAACTCACAAATCCAAATATCTTCAGGATTGGGAGGATGAGTTATGTTCTGATATTCTTGTTGTTGACGACGCTGACGAGCAGCGATTTGGTATTCTTTGCTCGCTCGACGTCGGGTTCTTTTTGGGGGTGCTGTTTGAGGCACACTTTGCTTCTGCGCATGCGCCGATTGTTGAGATTTTGTCTGCATGGTTGAGCTCATTTGTGCTCTATGCGTCATCATTGACCTCGCAGCAGGACTTTGATGCATATTTGTATTTGTTGATCCAGGCCAAGGTACTGGTGCCGGTACTTGAGAATCACAAGTAAAAGTGAATTGAGTAGAAGTAGGGGTGGGTTTCTTCGATGCCTGTTGTTGCAATAAACTGATATTCTCTTGACCCCTCGATGGAGTTATTGGAGGTTCTTTCTCGGCGTTCGCAATTGCAGTTGAGATAATCCCTGCATTTTCGTCTTTGCAATCGTCATCAGTATAAATTTAGCATAGTCTGAATTTTTGAGAGGGGAAAAACTTACTAGGTATGGGCCACTGGGGTTGTCGTTGTTTGGAATTGCGGCCATTGCCCCAGTTACCCGAAACGTCGGATAAAGTTCTTAAGGGACTTCTACCATTGCGATTTCGGCCATATCTACCTCTTCCAGGACCCGACAAACCTTGAGATGCCGAGCCACCAGCATGATAGTATCCTGCACCGTTGGCATCCTCCTCATCTGGACCAGATATTCCCATTCCTGCTAAATCATTTGAGAGATGAACTCCATTGATATTTGAGTCTCCGGGTGTAGGAATCTTGCGTTTCTTTTTATTATTTGTATTCTCGAATGAGTCATAACCGTCTGCAGAAGAGGCAGTTGAGCCAGGAGGGTGAGAATTCGGATGTTTGGAATCGGGCTTTTGAACGTAGCGGTAGGAACGACCAGAGTTATCAACTGATTGTCTTGGGTAGAGTCGCGTAGTACGGAAAACCTCCTCCTCTTCACTTTCTGGATCTTCTCCATTCCGCCGCGGGATATAATTTTGATCGACATTATCTACCTGCGGACGTTCACTTGGATGTGAAGCCTCTACCAGAGTGCTTGCCGCAACCTCGTCTCGAACATTATATGGATAGTAGAATAGCGGAGTTTGAGTTTTAGGTGCGGGCGGGTATTTGATTGATTCGGCGACATTAGGAGAGAGGCGTTCACGGAGACTTCTTTTGGGCAGAGGTCTGTTGGGACGTTCAGGATGTGCCGGCGATACAACTTCTGGAGACATAGCTCGTGATGATTCGGACGGAGAGTAGCCTAACAAGCATTCAAATACAGAGATCAGCCAATGTAATATACACGAGACAAAGCCCACCATGATTCCTGTGGTCATAAGAAAAGGTATGGTTGTTTGCTGCTGCCAAATTGATAGTTAAAAGTGGCGGAATCAATAATAAGAGGTGCCACGCTATGAGAATTTCATACTTGTGTTCATCACCGAGAAAGAGGACATTACATGCCAACTACCTCCCAGACTAAATTTGCGCTCTTCTGAAGGTTCGCGTATGGCAGATATGTATTTGTTCTCTTCGATTTGAGGGACAGTGTTAACTTTTGGGTGATTTTCCTTGAACTTTCCTTTCCTACATAAACAACAAACACATCAGCCAGGAATCTCGCATACAGAATAGGGAAGTAATGACATGTAATTTGTCATCCCTATTCCCAAACCAAAACCCTGAAATGCCAACCATCTTAAGAGACTGAACATAATTTTGGCCCCTTTTTAATGGCTGAGGAAGAGATCCGTAGAGAGTTGCATACTTTGATTGTTTTAATTGCAAATGCTCAGCAATGGTTTCGAGAGGGGAAGCCCTAGGAAGATTTATTGACGACCTTGAACCCCACGGACAACTGAATAGTATGAGAGTCTGTGTTTATCTCTCTTATCCAATATAACCCATTTGAAAAATCGAGTGACGGTACGAACAATGAATATTCAAAATGGGAGGAAGGGATTCCGAATTCCGAAGATTGGATTCACTGGCATTCAGTGACTCTGGGGCGAGATGGAAATTATTTTGTCAATAAAGACTTTATTTATTAGTCGTTTCCTTGCTAACAAATTGGTTACGTTCATTGAACCGAAGATGTTGATGCCCTCCAAGTGCGTTAGCTAAGACTAGATAGCTAAACTTAAATAGGGAAGGTGTGGATCCAAACACCAAATGATTTGGAAATCACGTTGATGAATGTGGGAAAGTGAAGGGGAAGAAATGAATGCTGGTACCTGGGTGCCCGCAATGCTTTATGGGAGATTTCATTGGCACGGCAGCGGTTATTTCGACAGCTAGGTGTATTGATCATTCATCTATCTATATCTATCCACCTGCCGAGATGCTATCCAGAGAAACTACATCTGCTTGTTGGACAGATAGCACTAGGTCGTAGATACCCAACGGTATTGATGGAAGAAAGTCAATTGCTCAATTACGGCATAACCTACTGTCTAGGTACTTATGTACGCCGTGGATATACTAACTAGGACTGCTGAACGACTTTTGATTGATGTCATACAAATCACGTATTATTAATGCATGCCTAGGTCGGTAGCATGTATTATATCTACCACCGATTATTTGCCTAGTGCAGCGTAGATACGATACTTGAGTTGTATGACTCCGTACGATGTAGATCTAGGTACTAATTGAGCACTTCGCTTGTGATAAGTATATCGATAGAAAAAATTCAATCAACCACCCGAGCCACCCTGCGAAATCCATGTTTATAGTCGATTTAGTCAAGCGCCACTTGAAAATCTATTGATTTACAGTATATAGGTATGTGTATGTGCATATATGTATATGTATATCTATATTGTATCCATATGCCCATCTATTACTATCTATTGACGGGGCACGCCCCCAAACCCCCATAGCTCGCTGCGCTCGAAGATAGCTTATGTATTCTTCCTGCCCTTCCATATCATATAGTCTGCCTCCACGGCAGTGGCTCCCTGAGGGCCAGCGGAGCGTCATCTGATCAATTGATGGCAGAAAGCGTTTCTGAGATATTTCCATACCTAACACATTCTTCAACCCCCTCCCCCTCCGCCTCCACCTCCAGATCAAATATCCAGAACACCAGGCCTATATTGAAAGTATAAATCGTACAGTACATCGTATTGTGCTCACCTCACCAGTGTCTGGTCATTCTGTGGATGGTGCGGCAGGTCCATGTAAGTTGTCATTGGTTCACACTGCTTTCTATATAAAAGAAAAAAAGAGGAGAGAAGAGCCAATTGCGTTTAGCAGCTACCAAATATTAACAAGGCAATATGGACATAATATTCTCATTGGCCAATAATTCTTCATTAGTCACTCCAAAGTATACTTTCGCTCTTCACATTTTCCGGACGGAATTTGGCCTATGCCTACCTATATGCCTAACCACAATATTCATTAGGGAATTTGGCGGGGACGAAAGGGCAGCTTTGAATTTAGTAAATTATTTCCTTTCGCTCTTCCTCACTCCTCACTCTCTTCACACCCGCAGTCATGATTACACCAGGAAACTTTACCCACCTTCCTATTTATCAGATCGCATATCTTCGGGTTCCAATTTGGTTCTCTAAGCTCTAATCGATACTCAATCGTTTTCCAAACCTCACTTTGCCTTCCTTTTCATTTCGTTTTACTCTTGGGTTGGGCTTGGGAAGACTGGAATTAAAAGCTTCTCAGCGAAGTAGGAGGAGGACTTCAATTACGATCTCAATTCACAAATTACACATTACACATTACATACACGCTCGAGATTTACCAGAATATTAATCCATTTCGCACACACGGAATCTCGAATTCGATATTACCTTTGTACTATTATAATCATTGGGAATGGATACTACTAGGCGTTCGTCAAGGGCCGCTCGAGGCAGCCAACCTTCTCAAACTAATTCACACCATTCCTCAGCTTCCTCGAATTCTTCTAGTCGCGCAGAGAGATCTACTCGCTCAAATAATAAAGTCGAATCTCCACGAAAGTCGACTCCAGCTGCCTCACTTTCCTCGGACTCTCCTGACGACCCAATCACGGCCGAAGATAGTTCCTCGACACGTCGAAAGCGAGGTCGAGTTGATGGAGGTGACAAGATACAAAAAGGACAATTAGTTTATGAAGACATAGTCGTTGGTGTAGATGAGGGAGGCGATGACGATGAAGCCGTTCGATGCATCTGCGGCTACGATGAATATCCTGGACCGCCACAGCTCGAGGACGACGATAACAAGAATAATATAAAAGATGGAATTGAGGAGCCAGTCATAACAGCAGCGGATTTTACAGAAGACTTGGCTGGATTTTTCTTGCAATGCGACGTTTGCAAAGTCTGGCAACACGGCGGATGCGTTGGAATCGTGAACGAAGATACGAGTCCGGAAGAATACTTTTGCGAACAATGCCGTAAAGAACTTCACAGAATTCGTTCGGCGTCAAATGGGTGAGTCCTTTTTTTCGCATCAATCACATATACCCCCATTCGAGAGATTCACTCGAAGTGTCAGCATCCACGCGAGACCGTGGCGCAGATCGAAGTCTCACAAGATTGATTTCTTTAATTGCGCAAGAACCCTAAACAAATAATCCCAACCCAAGAGAAAATCGATGATAATTCTGACATAATGGATCGCAGGCAACGCTACTCTTTATACCTACCGCTTCACCCGAATCTTTCCAGAACAACCTCTCGAGCGGCTTCATTTTCCAAAGATGGCATAAGATCACCAAAAGGTGGCAAGAATGGTCGACCCAGCTCCAGCTCTGCAAGCACAAAGAGGCGCTCAACGATGAATAGTAGAGATGCTGCGTACTTTGAAGCCGCCGAAGAAGAAGCACTCCGAAAAGCCATAGCGGCTAGTGTCGCAGATATCCCAGAAAGTATTGATGGCCGGAGTCGCAAAGCAAAAAGAAGTCGGAGTGACAGCGAAGAGTAAGTTAGAGTCATTCTATTAGTGCAGCTTGTTCTAATTACTTTTAGTAGCAAACACGACGGCCCTAAAAGACAACGGACGGACTCGGCTTCTCCTACTCCTGAAGACGATGATAAACCACAAGAGGCACCACACTCGCAAGCAGAATCTGAAGACAGCACAATCTTGGGGAATTGTCGATTCGGGGCAGCTAAGAAGATAAGGGGAGCAGCAGCTAAAAACCATAGAGAAAAGGAGTTAAGAGAAGAACGAGAAAGGTCGAGGCTGGAAGCCGCAAATAAAAGAAAAGGTCGAGCTGAACGGCGAAGAATTGAAGGTCAGTACACTCAAATACATTATGACGTAGCAATAACTCACAATCGCCTAGATTCAGAGCCTATTGAAGAGACCCCGCCGGCGATAAAACCTCCAAGTAAGAACCCCGAGGTATCGGCACAACCTCCAGATCCACCTCCAGTGTCATAAACGATAGCGCCAGATACACCTCCTCCAGTTCTGCCGCCAGTTTCGCATAAGAAGGGTGGCAGACCTCCCAATCCTCGAAAGGGTAAATCGGGCAAGAATCAATACACTAGGGAAAAGGACGATAACAATGCTCAATCTCCCAATCGATCTCAATCTAGAGATATTCCACGTACAGACGATAATGTACAGACAACTACTAGTAGAGCTTCACACAATGAGAGCAAGACTAGTAAGGCAAAGAACAGCGTAGGAAGCAAAATTAGTATGGCTGAGATGAGGAAACGTGCTACAAATATCCTCGATTTCATATCACGGACTCAAATTGAATTGGCTGCAGACCCGTCAATACTTCCAAGTGGCAGTGGGGTAGAGAAATCTATTCGGGGACTGGTCGAAGAAACTCTCCCTATGATACAACTTAATGGCGCAAATGGAAAACAGGTGGCTCGAGGCGAAAGTGAATCACCAAAGGAATTTAAGGATTTAACGTGTCTGGAAATGATGGACATTCTTACTAGGCAATTAGTCAAATGGCAAAAGGAGTATGCATGAAATCTGGCGGGTCAACGAATGTGGGTTTTTATATTACTGGTTTTGGGGTTGGAGTTTGTATGTATATCATGGGTTTCGAATGGCTACACGGCGCCTAGAGGCATATTGATTCTATACCCTACTTCATGGCTACGTTAGTTAATGGCATTGACATATTCCCAACTTAGACTATGCAAGCTGAATGCAAATTGTGAGAAGGTTTGGGTGATTCGGCTAACTAATCAGTCATCTGAGGACAGTGGCTTGTTGCTGCACGTCTGTTGCTGCACGTCTCACAGTCATCATGTGGTATTGTTATCTAGAAAAGGCATATCCATTTTTATATGTGGCAAGTTGCGACTGGACCGAAGAAAAAGCAAAATTCGGCTGAGATCCCCGCTCCTGTATCCCCGCTCCTGTACGGATAGATAGAACAGGTTAGGACAGTTACCATATTATTATGTGTGAGCAGACTGTATGCGAGCACAAAGGGACTCCCTTATATATGGTCATTCCGTACTTTCAGTTGCACCTCCTTGTCTCGTTATCTTGTTGTCTTTTATACATTGTATATTGGTAGATGATACTACAGTAAATTGTCAGTATCTTACAATTTGCTAAATTCACTATTGAAAATGCATCTTAAGATGGACTTTGAAATCGAGGGGAAAGTAGCCATCGTCACCGGCGCGGGCTCAGGTACACTCCTCCCTCCCAACCCCTACCTTATTTCCGCTCTCTCACATTTCATCTCCAGGTATAAATCTCGCATTCGCAACGCTCCTCCTCTCAAAAGGTTGCAATGTCGTAATAGCCGACCTCTCTCTCCAACCCGTTGCAACCTAACTTCTCTCCACCTACACCAGCCCCTCCCTTCCCACTCACACCTCCACTTCCCCAGAGTCCTCATCCCCAAGTACCTCCACATCACCACAATGTCTTTACCACTCTACCGATGTCACATCCTGGCCTGCGCTCACCTCCCTCTTCGATTTCACCCTCTCCCATTTCCCTACAGGAATAGACATCCTCGTCCCCGGCGCTGGACTCTTCGACCCTCTCCTCTCCAACTTCTACAATCCCCCTGGAACCCCCCTTTCCCAAGACACGCATCATCTCAGCCCTCCTCCCTCTCTCTCGCGAGCCCCTAAGGAAGACCATCCAACCCCCCCTCCTAAAATCAATCACTTCCCGGGCTCCTTCCACACCCTAAACGTAAACATCACGCATCCAATCCGTCTCACGCAAATGGGAGTCGAGTATTGGACTTCATCAAAGCGAAGCGGAAGAGTAGTTTGTGTGGGGAGCGTAGCCGGTCTAGTAGGCCTCATGGAAACCCCGCTGTATCACGCGAGCAAATTTGCGATTACGGGGTTTGTGAGGAGTCTAGCGGGCTTGGAGGAGTTGGGGATTCGGGTGACGGCTATTGCTCCGGCGCTTGTGCAGGTGAGATTTCTTTTTCTTCTTCTTCTTCTTCTTTGGTTTGGTTTGTTTTCTCGGGTTGAATGAGGGAAAGAGGAGTGTTTGGATGGAGATAGAAACGGAGATGAGTAGACTATATTGACTTTTTCATAGACACCAATCTGGTCTCATCAACCCGACAAATTGGCCATGTTAACCTCGGATCAAAAATGGATTGCTCGGGAAACAGTCGCAGAAGCTATGTTGGAACTACTTACTCGGGAAGAATATGTAGGCGGGACAATTTTAGAAGTTACTGGGTCTGGGACTAGGGTTGTGAAGGTGACTGGGGTTAGTATTATTTCAATTCGTATTATATTTTGGGGGGTAGAGGGAAAATGGCGGGAAGGAGTGCGAGAGACAGTGATGTATATATGTGCATGAGGAGATTGAAACTAATTTGTGTGGATATAGGATGAAGGACCGACGTTTGATCCGGGGTATGGGATTGGGAATTTAGAGGGGTATAAGGAGGAGACTTATAATAAGTTGAGGGAGGGGAAGATGGGGATGTAACGGTTTGTGATTTCCAGGCGTTAGGCCAGAAGACAGTGATGACTACGACGGAACAGAGCAAGTAAATCGAGAATGTTGCATTTGTGTAAATGGAGACTGGCTTCAACAGCTAGCTTTTGTTCCTGTACTAGACAAGATTTCATATTAAGTATATTCATATGGAGTTGATAATCGATGAAAACAAAAGCTCCAATCATTGCTGCGGTATACTACATGTGACACGAAGCCCATCGCTATGCTCAATCTAACAAACATACCCCCTCTTTAGGCACTAAAACCACTGTATTCTTTGTTGAAAGCTCTTCCTATCACCACTTTTCTGACTTCAGTAGTTCCAGCACCAATTTCATAGAGCTTTGCATCGCGCAGTAATCTCGAAGCAGGCATTTCCTCAACATAACCCATGCCCCCCAACAATTGTATACAATCCAACGAGACTTCTGTGGCCCGCTCAGCAGCATACATAATAGCTCCAGCACAGTCTTGTGTCCTGATATTGCCTGTTTCATCAACAGTCCTTGCTGTATCATATGTATAAGCTCTCGAAGCTTGTAGCTTTGTATACATATCTGCAAGTTTTCCTTGAACCAGCTGATTATGTGCGATAGGTTGACCGAATTGTTTGCGTTGATGTGTGAATGGAAGTGCAACATCTAAAGCAGCTTGCATGATACCTAATGGCCCAGCACTTAAAACTAATCTCTCAATGTCAAGTCCTTCCATCAGTACCTTGACTCCTCTATTGACCTCACCCAAGATATTTTCTTCGGGCACAAATACTCCCTCGAAAACCAATTCTCCAGTGTTGCTTCCTCTCATACCCATCTTATCCAATTTTCTCGCACAACTGAACCCTTTGAATCCTTTTTCGACTAAGAAGGCAGTAATTCCCTTTGAGCCCTTCTCAGGCTCAGTCTTCGCATAAACCACAATAAGATCTGCATCTGGTCCATTGGTAATCCACATCTTCGTCCCATCCAACACATATCCACCATCTACCTTCTTTGCTGTCGTTCTCATACTGACAACATCACTCCCTGCACCACTCTCACTCATAGCCAATGCACCAATCTTACTCCCATCTATCAGCCCCGGCATATACTTCATCTTCTGGTCCTGGTTACCATTCAATTGTAATTGATTGACACACAATTGTGAATGTGCAGCATAACTCAATCCAATACTGCCCGAAGCACGAGATATCTCTTCCATGACAATACAATGTGCTTGATAACCCATAGCCAATCCACCCACATCTTCAGAAGCAGTTATACCAAGGAACCCTGCATCGCCGAACTTTTGCCACATGGAATTGGGAAATGAATTCGATTTATCGGTTTCAGATGCGAGGGTTTCGGGAATTTCTCGTCGTGTGAATTCTTGAACTCGTTCGCGAAGCTCGAGGAGATCGGAGGAGGTTGGTGGCTCGAAACCAGCTGGGTGTTTGGATGATGCATTACGTCGACGGACTGTGGATATAGGGACCGAAGGTTTGATGTGGAAATGAGATATAGGTCGGGTGGTGAGTGATCGAAGACATCTTATTGAGGAAGCCATTTTTGTTCTGTGAAAATGTTGTAAGAATTGAAAGAATATGTTTCCTAGGTTTTGTAGATGTGCACAATAATTGTAAGCCCTTCCTAGCTAGCTTGGACCGTGGTTTTCCGGGGAAACGCGGGGCCGCATCTAGCCGTCGAGCCTATTCCCGCTTCGTCTTTTGGGATCTTGTCTCAAAATAAATGTTTAAATGTCCATGTTGATATCTCACTTTTTTGCTGTCACTACAGCATAACTTCTATCACAATGGCTTCACTCAGAGCATCCAGAATTATACCCAATCTCTCTAGGAAATCTTTACGACCAATATATCACAAAGCAACCTCCATTCCTTTTCGAACAATTGCTACTTATTGTCCTCCAACCCAAGCAAAAGCCATCTCTGTTCTTCCGACAAATGTCGATACATCTTCAGAGGAATACACTCAAAATGAGTCTCAAATGAAACCTCTTCTCGATCACCTCTCCACTCTCACTGCCAAAATACATCAAGGTGGCCCTCCCAAAGCACGTGAAAAGCATATTGCACGCAAAAAGATGCTTCCTAGAGATCGTATTACTGCACTCATAGATCCAGGTACTTCATTCTTGGAATTGAGTGCATTGGCAGGTCATGAGCTTTATCCTGAGGCGGATGTACCTGCTGGTGGAATTATCACAGGGGTGGGTGTTATTGAAGGGGTAACGTGTATGGTGGTTGCAAATGATAGTACCGTGAAAGGAGGAACATATTATCCAATTACTGTGAAGAAACACTTGAGAGCACAAGAAATTGCGAGGGAAAACAATTTACCGTGAGTTTTCATTCAATTGATGCAGAAAAATAAAAATTTGATATTGATATTATACAGTTGTGTCTATCTGGTAGATTCGGGTGGAGCCAATCTTCCACATCAAGCAGATGTCTTCCCAGATCGAGAGCATTTTGGTCGAATTTTTTTCAATCAAGCAAGAATGAGTTCAGTTGGAATTCCACAAATAGCTGTGGTCATGGGTCCTTGCACAGCAGGTGGCGCCTATGTTCCCGCTATGTCTGATGAGAGTATCATCGTAGGTGAACAAGGTCATATTTTCCTAGCTGGTCCACCTCTAGTAAAAGCCGCAACTGGAGAAGTTGTAACAGCTGAAGAACTAGGAGGTGGAAATATGCACAGCTCAGTATCTGGAGTAACAGACTATCTTGCTGTCGATGATGCTCACGCCATAGTCCTTGCCCGCAGATCTGTTAGCAATCTCAATTGGCCCACCAAATCATTTCCACCCTCAGAATCCTACACTGAACCCCTCTATTCTCCCGAAGAGCTTACTGGAATTGCTACAACTAATCACCGTAAACCTCTCCCCATCCATGAGGTTATCGCTCGTATTGTAGATGGAAGCGTCTTTTCCGAGTTCAAACGCGACTATGGCTCCACTCTGGTGACAGGTTTTGCCCATATCTACGGTCACAAAGTCGGTATTATAGCCAATAACGGTATTCTCTTCTCTGCCTCCTCCCTCAAAGGCGCGCATTTCATTGAGCTCTGCACTCAACGCAAGATACCTCTCATTTTCCTGCAAAATATCAGCGGATTCATGGTGGGTACTGATGCTGAACGCGAGGGTATTGCGAAAAATGGTGCAAAATTAGTCACCGCAGTTGCCTGTGCCAATGTACCTAAGTTTACCGTTGTGGTTGGTGCTAGTAATGGTGCTGGTAATTATGGTATGTGTGGTCGGGCATATTGTCCTCGATTCTTATGGATGTGGCCCAATGCACGGATTGGAGTAATGGGAAGTGAACAATTGACGGCTGTCATGGAGACTGTTGGAAAGGCCGTTGATCCAGAGCTCAGAGATAGGATTGATAGAGAGAGTGAGGCGGTTTTCTCAAGTGCTAGATTATGGGTATGTTCTCTTCGGTAAACAAAATGGAATTGAGGTGACTAACAAGCTATCTAGGATGATGGAGTTATTCCACCAAGTCATACGAGAAGAGTTTTAGGTTTGAGTTTGATGGCTGCATTGGGTGGGAAGAATGAACCTGTAGATACCAAATTCGGCGTCTTCAGAATGTAAAATATTACTTCGGGATGATAGATTATATATGATTTACATGCTCTATATGCTCGGTTAGACTGTTCTTTTAGGATCCAGTATTTATATTACAGTTACAGGCACAGATTCCATTCCCAAAAAGATAAACATTAAGTACCTGTGACTACCATGAATACCTACTAATCAACAATCACAGGTATGCTCATTTTAAGTTTCAAACTCTGTTATTTTCGAAAAACTACTCCGAGGTAGCAGCTAATTAGACTTGTTCAGTTAATTTCACCACAAATTTATACCGAATTAGTAAAAAGAAGTGTTCAGTATATCGGTTTTGCTCAAAACTCCGATATTGGTGGAAAAATTTGTCAGATCAGGAAATTGATCTGGTATATTCAAGTTTTCGTTGTATCTTAGTCCAATATAGTCAAGTTGTATTGTATAACTAGTATTACTAGTAGTAACACACTTTCAGAATTTATGCACCTACTGCTGGCTCAAATACATATAAGGTTAGGTCTCTCCCTAATTTCTTACATCATTATCTAGTACTTGACTAATAAATGTCCACATTCTGACTGAATCAACAACATTCTTGTTACGTTCATCTGATATGCTATTATAAATTCATTTGCTCTATTACACGCTCTATTGAATATCTAAAAACGTTAATCTTGTTACAAGTTCGAGAGTTGGTTAACAAGTTTTAATTGAATTTATATTTGGTAATCCTCTCATTTTTCGTCACAGAAGAACTACTCCAGGATCTAACAATCATACAGCAAGGTCCACATTATCACTGAAAACCGAATGGTAGCCTCGGACGGCTGTTTTCGTGCTTTTTTTATATACTCAATCATGTGTCACAGTTGCTTTATCTGTGGCATGCTCTTAGCTCCTGAACATGCCTTTTTTCATCAATGGTGTAAAAACATTCGTGCTCGTAAGTTACACTGCGAACGAAAAAATTGATATAGTAACACCAGCTGTGTTGTAGTATGTTGGTTTGAAAGTCAACTAGTCCTCAGTGATCAAGGTCGTACAAGGCGTGGCAGTAAGCTTTTCTCGCTTCCTGTTCTTGGAGTCACTCGATTATTAACTGGACCAAGATTAGATGAAAAAGAGGGCACTTGCTATCCATTTCACACAGCTTGTTGGGCAATAATCAAAGAGATAGCTCCGGGGAACCTTTTTGCTAACAACGGCATCCAAGTCTTGTTCAAGTTATTTGAAGGCTGTCATTACAATACCCATAATGGTATCCTCAGCTGGGGGCACAACTATTATCTCGAGGATATCTTGGGGGCTTTAGACAAACAAGAACGAGGTCTAATCCAACACCCAATAGATGACTATCCGCGTGTGTTTCAAGCAAGGTCGCATGCTGTTCATATTCCTCAACTAGACCGCTATCGGGGAATCGGTATCGGTGATCTACGGTTGCGTTTAGCTGATTATTCTAGTCCATGGTTCTCACAGGACCCGTCATTTTCCAACTCCGAACATCTCAAACTTACCCCTTCCATCCTGAATTCGCGGCCAGACGACGAACATCAAGCGTATTGCCTGTCAGACTTAGTTGTAGATCGTGCAGGAAATTCGGCTACCTCAGCAGAAAGTTTACCTCTCGACTTCCAGAAAGATGCCATATTCCCTCCCTATTCTAGACTTTCATCGTTACCGAATGAATTAATTCATTTTATTATATAAAAACTCTCATTTGACGATACCTTAAATTTGCTACACGCTTATAAACTAGACATTGCTTTTTTACCATCAACATTTTGGGAGTCCAGATTTCGAGTCCATAACGAATTCGGCTTTACACAATTAATTTGTTTCCCTGATTATACCTGGAAAGAATGGTTTTTTGGGGTCAAATCTGAGATGAGCTCTGATCATGAGATGGGGCTCATAAACCGCAAGCGAATTTGGAAACTGGGGGTTGAGATGGTCGACCTGATGCAAATTATTCAAGAGCCTGGACGACTCTTACATGGTGACACTATTACAGATTTGCCGAGTCAATGCTACGGCTCTACTGTGAGTTGTTTGGCGCTGAAAAAGGACAAAAAGTGGTGCAAACAAGTCACACAGAGGTCTGTAAGTTGGGGGGTAACGCATGTTGAATCACAGATTTGTACTGTGACACCATCGTATGTGGATATTTTGGGGCGGCGGCTGGTCTCAGGCCTCACATTTACATTTCGTGATAGCCAGTGTGTGAACATAGGCCACATTGTAGGACGACTTAATCACATGATAGCTTCAACCTCACCTAAGATCCTATGGCTGGTTGCTAGTTCGTTGGGCATTGAAACAATTGGAATCGATATCTATCCACACCAGTTTCTCGATAGAAAAGATGGGCTTGCAGTGAGCAAGTGGAGTCTAGAACATCTTATGGGCATTTCTGTTGGTCTTGATGTAAGATAGGTATACAATCCTAACATAGACCGGTCAATTAATATCCATAGGCTCTTCGAATTGTTAAAATTTGGCCAGACTTCAAGAAAGAGGAGGCTGGTCTCGATAGCGTTCTCTGGACGCATCCATACCCACCAACTATACCTTCGATGCTGGATGATCACATTGTCGCTCTGCACAAGTTACAAAGTAATTCATTCGTCCCGGCATCAACCCTATATATCAAACCAGAGAATGGCAATCTTATCGCAATCAAAGTATATTCTCCGCTAGGGCGCTACCCTGGTATCAGAGGCATTGAAGTTATCTACGATACAGGCATAAGAAGCACGTGGGGCTCTGATTATGATACTGCTTCACTGTCGTTTTTCCTCCGTGACTCTGAGCATCTTGTCAGAATTAAGGTTTATGAGATTAACTCTGTAGTCTATCATTTGCAAGTAAGTATATCTATAAATGGGTAGCGAGTACATGCTTAGCCAGAAGTTTAGTTCATCACAGATCTCGACCGGACAAGCGAATTTATGCCTCTAATATCAATGAAGCCAGGAGCTTCTTTCGACTGCGTTGAATATAGTACTTTGGACAAAGGATATATAGTTGGTTTTTGTGGTTGTTTCGTAGTATGTTGGTTAATCTAAAGAATACCAACCATTAGCTAATTCTGGTTGCAGAAATCCGAGCGGCAATTAAACTGTTTCGGGATTATATCATCCACAACTGTGACAACGTCTTCGAAAACAATGTGGTTTATTCCAGCGGATCGAGATGGCTTTGAAGACTTATATCTAGATGAGATTCTCGGTGGTGCCGAGGCCCATGACGAGTTTGGACGTCGATTGCTGCTAGACAAGAGGCTTCAATCAATTCGAGTTTCCAAGACCACAGTTCCAACAAGATACTGTCACGCCGAACAAGTCACTGGCCTTCTTTTTCTTTCAGTTGATAGCAGCCATCCTGAGCTACTTGGGCAACTGACTGAATTGGGCGAGACGTATCATTTCGAAATGAATGAGTGGATCATGGACCTGGAAATTATCAACATTAATCCATTTACACTCAACGGGTGGTCTCATGAGCCAGCACAGGTCGAAAGAATAATCATCATCACAAATCAAAGGATGATTGAGTTAGGACCCGAGATTGTACAAACTGATCATGATATCTCAAATACACAATTGCACAAGCGAAGAGTATCGGAGATCACTTGGGAATTCGACGCTATGTATGATCGGGTACGATGGGCCTATCAAGAGGAATGAATTGGATGAGCTAATCATCACATTGTTGTATTCATCCATATTCATATCTTCTCTCGATCATCTTGCATTACCTACTTCCCCTTCTAACCTTCATCTATCAGTGTTGTTCATTTATACGTCCTCTTAACGGGTGCGGTGGGCAACACCCTCATTAAAATATTAAATCTATCGGTATCTACAATACAATCATTAGCGTCAAGAGAACATGGACTGTGAAACGGTTTAATGCTTAATATCTTGCTAAGCATTCAGCCGTGACGGAGGAGAACAATCTACCTTTTGACAAACGCTCCATGGGTGAGATAGAGAAGCTCGGTGTACTTTTAGTAAATATTTAAAGATACACAGACGCCATTACTTCAAAGTTCAAGTGATTAGTCTAGGCAGAAAAAAACCACATACTAGCACTCATGCGTAAGAATAGCGAAAGTATTCAAGATTTTATTTGAGCGACAGGAACAATGCTACATTATCGCCTATTGGCTACTAGGAAAAGATATTCGATTTTTTTTGCTGGCCTGACATTGCATTCGGTGTACTCGTCGGTTCGTTTCATTCAGTTTTGTGTTGGTGTTTTGAGACCTAAATCCTTCGGTTGCGCCTAAAGGAAGGAATTTAAGGTAAGCTTGAACTGTGCCGTCACAATACTACCACAAATCTATTTATCGACACTGGTCATTTAATAGCTGGCCATGATTGTCCCCAAAAGCCTTCTTTGACGCCAGACCATTTCAAAATACCTGGATTGACCGCGCTCAAATCATGTCCTGGAGATTGTCGGCTCAGAAGCATCAGACATTAATTCGATGAATGATAAAATCCGATGAGAACGCAAACAAGTTTCTCCATGAATTTCAGATAAAAACCCGACGGTGTTAAAACGGATGATGGGAGCCATGGGACATAGTATCCCAACGACGTCACATTAGAAAAGCATAAACCCATCCTTACAAAAAACAATCAATGCAAAATCAAATACCGCATAGGATTCGATTTTGAACGTGGCTAGGAAAGTTTGATAGCCGCGCGAGACATAATTTGTTCTAGAAATAAAACGAACAATACAATGAAACAACACTCCTCGAGGAGAAATCCTTTGTCGGCTTTTTAGTGAAGGATTTCAAGTGAAGCGAAAGTGCTTCAACATTGCTTTCTGGGGTTTTAGATATTTCAATAAGGAAAATGTGTATAATACGTCCTGTTGGGGGCGGGACCCGCCTGAAATTGAGACCACAGAGGGCGCTTAGCAATTGTTGAAAGAAGGATTTCGTCAATGGCGTAGTAATTTCTTTGACATGGGTGTTTAGAGGAAAAGCTTCTTTTCACAGAGTAACAGTACTTTTTAGATGCAGGTACAAATGTTACTGTTACAAGCTTCGTGGCTCAGTCATTTGATCCTCCTGCTTTCCTGCTATCGTCGTACTAAAGCTGAAAATCTATAAATCTGAAGATTCCCCTACCCGAAATTAAGCTTTTCCCCATACAATCCACAGTAATCAAAGAATATCATTGACTAGTTTCAATCAAATTGCTTTCTGTTAGCAAAAGTTTACATTCCACAAACCTAACACAAAATCAATCATGCAATTCCCAAGCACCATCACCCTCTTCTCACTCCTCGCTACTACGGTACTTGCTGATCTTTGATCAATAATTGCTGATGGCACATCTATCGGTGGAAAGGCTTCTGACGCCGTAAATACTATCACATCAGACTATGCCCAAGCTCAGGCTACTCAAGACGCCCTTTCCACAGCAATATCCTCTCTATCCTCTGTCACTTCCATGGAAGCCACAGCCACCGGTTCTGCACTATCCTCCCTCTCATCGGAATCATCGTCCCTCTCTGAAGCTGTCTCTTCAATCTCTAAATCGCTTTCCAAATCCATCTCTCAAGTTTCTACATCTAAGGCCGCATCATTAAGCTCTCAATCTAAGATTGCGACTTCTGCCCAAGCACAGGCTACGAGTATCAGCGCTGAGATCAGTAGCTTGGAAAGCTTGGCAAGTACGGCTACAGGAAAGGCCCAGACTGAGGCTTTGGAGAGTGCTAGTAGCTTAAGCTCGAAATTTGCAAGCGCCAGTAGTGTCGCTAGTGCCGCGGCCAGTGCTACTGCGGCTTCTGGAGATTCTCCAGAGAAGTATGTCCCAGTTTGGGGAGCTATGGTTGTTGGAGCTATGGGATTGTTGATCTAGGGTTTTGAGTTTTCTGTGAGATATCGAGGGTGCTTTAGATAGTCGTTGCAACAGACCCTGGAGTTTGTGAAGAAGAAGATTGAATATATGCGAAGTACTTTCTGAAGACTTAGATCAATCAATCGTCTCTCTGGTTAATCATCCTTCTTTCTTGTTTGGCTTCTTCGTTATATGGTTGTTGTTAGAAAAATATGTTGCTATTAGTTTGGAGAGCCAGTCCTCTTAATCTCACTCACTTTCCATGTATTATCAGCTACACACAATACCTAATAATATATACAATTGCAACTTTGACAATTATATTGAAATTACGCCGAATTATTCTACAACTAGCAGTTTGTTGTTCGATCATAGTTAAGAACACCCGAAATTCGCAGAATTCATTCGTTCTAGTCATTCCGCAATGTGTCTCAGTAGCCAATTGTTTTGTCTTTATAGTTAGGATTCCACTGTACACAGATTAACTATGTGCCAATATTTATTTCGCAGAGTCATACAACCATTCGATCTCGAGACAACAGTCCATTACACCAAAACTATTATGAGAATTGCTTAAAATGATCGTACACTTGGCTATCCCCCATAAGCGAAGAATTGTCAGCTAGTATACGCGAACTGCGGTCCGGGTATTCCTACACATGATGGCGGCTCTGGGAATCGATCCAATTGCGTTCACTTCGGAATATCCTCAAATCAATGACTAATTATTGAGAAACTAGAGGTGCAAAAAGACAAGGCTTGAGCACGAGACATATCTGCAAAGAAAGAACATGACCGACTCGAAAAGCTGCATAATGATTGGAACATCGTAAACCTGGAATCCGTACCTCGACAACCACTCAGACAGAGAGAATTCTGACTACAGTGTGACAATAGACGACAACTCATACGAAGTATCTGCAAAAGTACCCAGACAGAAACTCCATGGGCAATCAAGAACGTCAAACAACTCCCTTACGGACTGGAAGGAAGAAGGGGACTGATATCAAGAATAAGAGGCGTCTTAGTAAGAGACAACGATAAAATCGTAAAGTTGCTGCAGCTCAATATCTCGCACCAAAATTTTCTTACTCAAACTATATTAAAAAGAACATTGAAGTGTTCGCTGTCACGGAGAAAGAGTATGTAAATGATCTTGCTCATTGCCTTTTAAAGAGTGCATTTCTTCCCAATAACTCCTTCAACTTGGATGATCCTGAAGTCAAAGCATTACATTTTACAGAAGCAGCACTCGATATAGCTACATCCATCAACAGACAGCTTGCTTCTAGATTCTACATTATATCTTGATTCATCGATAATCATTGACCAAAAGCAAACCCGTTTACCCAGAGTAAAGGATATCTTGAGGTTAGAAAATTAGCATCTAAATTATTCTACTACAAACAAATTCAAAATGCGCTTGCAACCGAGAACTAGTTCCCATCTCATAAAGTGGTCGCCAATGCTTTAAGAGTTATATTCCCACGAAACTCTGCCCCAAAGCCATATCTGTATATCGATACAGTTCATGACAGCGAAACCATGAATGATTCTACCAAGTCCTTGTCCATACCACAGATATCATTCAAACTGGTTGCAAATATCACGACTTGTGATTCTGGCCGCACTCAAAAACCAGAATTCATTAATAACTCTGGTAGCAATTGTATCATCCTTACTCAAGCTCGCACTTTTGAGATCAACACTGCAAATATACAACAACTGAAGACTGGTCATCATCACCAAGTCTATGGGTGCTCCCTGTCTATGAAATTGATAGACATGGTGAATTTGCCGAAGCAGAACTGTGGGGTTTCGTAAAACCGAGGAAGAATTGTATAACTAGGTCATCGGAAAACTACGTAGATCGGGAAAAGAGCCCACCTAGGGATACGAAAAGCAATCAGATTCTAGAACAATGGAACGCATGTGCCCAATATTGAATTGAATATCAGAGTCAATTTGAATATCAGAATTGTTTTGGATACCATAATTGACTTGAATACCTGTACTTATTTGAATATCTGATAGTTTTGAATAACTGAATTGAAATACATGTATCCCAGACGCAGAGCATGAGCATCGAGAACCGTAATAACAAACCCTTATAAATCTTCCTCCAGCATTTAATTTTAAATATATGCACTTTTAAATTATTGTCACTCCATTGTCTTGGTTTAGCAGATCTCAATATCAAGTTAGCATTTACCCAGACTTGTTTTTGAGATGAGGGCCGGATTTGACATTTACCCGATTCCCTTGCCAAAATCAATCAAAACTCACTATTTTCAATCATTAATAACAATTCAATTAGAAGTAGATTCAAAGATATTCTTTAGAATAATCAATCAATAATCAACTTGAGAATTATGGAATTGATTTTGATCTATTTTAATTGACGTGTGTATAAAAGATAATTCTTGATATACAGACTCTCATGAAAACTTCGGTGCAATTGGAAATTTGACCCCTTTGAAAACAAGCCTGAGAATATGAATTTTAGAACATACACACACTGCAATCCACGATTCGGGAAAAATTTCATAGACTAAAGGAAAGGCGTAACGCCCCAAAGATATATATTTTATTCGTGAAAAGTAATGTTATACAATCAATCAACGCCCCATCAAAACACCCTTAGCATTTCCGAACATAACGCATTGAATTCCTCTCGCTCATTATATCCGCCATCAATCAATCTACAACAAGTACAAAGCCGCACCCAAAATAGCTCCTCCAGCCATTGGCACTTGTGTTCTCATAGCTCCTGAGCTAGAAGTAGCGCTAGCGGCACTGTTAGTGGCGGAACTTAAAGCACTGCTAGCTCTGCTCGTCGCGCTCTTCACGTCGGAACTAGCGCTAGCCACTTCGCTGCTGATACTGCTCATTGCCGCACTGATCGAACTCTTAACGGCACTGTCGGTGGCGGTCGCAGCGACGGAGCTCAAGCTAGAAATTTCGCTGCTAGCTTCACTCTTGATGCTCGAGAATTTGGAGGCGGCAGCAGAGGTGACTGTTGAAAATGCTCCAGCGGCATCAGAGGTAGCGGTAGAGAATGCTCCAGCAGCCCCGGAAGTTGCTGTGCTGAATGCGCCACCAGCTCCGGAGGTAATAGTAGAAACGACTCCGCCGGCGCCTGAGGTAATAGTTGAAACGACTCCCCCAGCCCCTGAAGTTACAGTTGAGAAAACGCCTCCTGCTCCTGAGGTAACGGTTGAAAAAACTCCTCCAGCACCAGAAGTGACTGTGTCAACAGCTCCACCAATGGCAGATGTAGCTGTGTCGACTGCCCCGCCGATATCTGAGGTTAATGAGTTGACGAGACTGCCAAGATCTTGGGCCGAGGCACCGAGAGAAAGGAGAGCGATAACTGGGAGAACTTGGACACGCATGATGAAGATTTTGATTGTAATATTATCGAAGATCGAAGAGTTGAGAGGATAGTAGGTAGATGGAGTGAATATCGAGAAGAAGAGACGTTCAAGTATATCGATTCGTGAATTATTCGTCAACAACTAGCAAAACAAAAGAGTAAATCAAGAAAAGGGAGCGAATGCGGTGAAGCTTATATACATGACGGTGCTCTGTTTCCTGCCTAGTAAAGCATTGTCACCTATAGGATCCCCATGCGAAAGAGATGATCGAAATCTCGTATAATCGCAAAAGTAAATACGGATTTCCTGGAAACATACGGTAGTTTTTCGCCGATATTCCGTGCATAAACTTACATGACGTTGAAAAAGGGGCAGGTTAGCCTAAGACAGACTAGCTCTTGCATGGATAATGTGGCTCGGCTCGCTTAGGTAATTGGGATTCGCGGCAAGCAACCAATTTTTCCCCGTTTCACTGTGGCTCGGCAGTCATGGGGCGAAATTGAGTGCCAAAATCTTGTCGACCTTGATTCACTCCAAAGTTCGATGACATTCCGAGGCTAATCCAAGGGTTTTCTCTTGGAATATGTGCTGTCACCAAGTTCAGGAAGTATGCTTGCGCGTCATCTATAAATATCTTCATTGCTGTCAGTCATTAGTTCTTTTCTTCAACATTTTAGGCTTTGATGTAACCTTTTTGGAGACCGAATAGTGAGTATACGTAGTGTTGAGGCTGGGATAGATCGCATTAGGAGGTATGTATTCTTTGAAAGGGACTCTTCGCACTTTGTGGCAATCTTTTTTCAAACCGAATAGTGAGTGATGTTGAAGCCAAGAGAGGTATATGTTTAAAAATAATCCATACCGAGGTATTTTAGGATGAAGCTCTTCAGAATTTGTGGCAATATTTTTATAGACAAATTGAGGCTGAGTGGATAAATGATCTGGAACGTTTCAATCATTGGAAAATAAATTTAGGACGAATGAAATCCAAGTATCAAGTATTTTTTTATTGCTTTTTATTAAGTATATATACAGGTAAGCTTAGCTAGCTAGAGAGATCCAACCCGAAATCCCTAAGCATAGATAGGCCAAACTGGGTGGGACCATGAAGCACCAGCAGCGATGAGCTGAGTGTCCATTGCTTCGGCTCCAGCACCAATGAACAAAAATTTGGAGAAATGGACAGTACTGTAGTACTTGTATGTTGTGTTTCCAGGAATGAAGACAACGTCACCTTGAATAAGCGACAATGTCTCACCTTCCATCTCAACAGTCAACATACCCTCAAGAACCTCGAAAGCTGCGTGGCCGGTATATGATGATGTTGGGATGGTGACGTTGGACAACTTGCGGGCAAGGGTAATGGTCGACAAAGAGAATGTGCCCTCGGATTGTACTGGAGTAACGAATGGCTGAATGATTTGGTATCCAGCAGCATCGTTAATGTATTGTGGTCCAAAGTCCTTGGCGACGAAGTATGGAGAGCCTTGGGCGCCGAGAGTGTTGGCTCCAGTGTGCCAGGTACTGTTTAATGGAGCAGTACCGTTGATGGCATCTGTACGAGGAACGAAGTCAAGCTGGGCAAAGACATCGAAACTTTCAAGACTGCTAATGATTGAGGCAGGAGGAGAGCTACTGCTGGGGACGACGAGAGGATCGTAAGGGGGTTGGGTTTCAGAGGAGGCTGAGGTCCAGTTGGAATTGGCGAGGGCATAAAACAAGTCCCTAAAATATTGTTAGTCTCCTGTCAAATTGCGACTTTAGCCTCTTATGTATGATTGGGCAACTTACTCAAATCCTCCAGGTGAGATAACTCCGATCATCTCAGTGTCTGGATCCAAAATTTGGAAAGTATGGGTTGTGTTGATTGGAACACTTCCGTAATCTCCTTGTGTCAAGACTCTTGTCTCTTCATCACCATCCTTTCCAGTCCAAAGCTGGAAGCGACCTTTGAGATTGAAGAAATTCTCATAATGCTTTTGATGAGTGTGAGGAAGAACTCCTAAATCTGTCGACCCTGGTGCGTTTGTTGCGAGAAGGGAGAAAGCACCTCCAGAAGATGGTCCAGTAACTGGGAATCGATAGAGTTGGTTTCCAAGCAAACAGCCGGATGCATCATAATGTGCAATTGCGTAGGGACGGACATAATTAGGCACCTCTGTCACCCAAACCGAACTGTTTTCACGGGCAGTAATGCGAGCGGACACAAGTCCGGCAGCGAAAACTGAGGAGGCCAAAGTAGAGGTGCGCATGATGAAGATCAAAAAGAATGTAAATTTGAGGTGAAGGTAAAAAAGGAAGATCGCTCAGGAACTTGCATGATGTATATATGGGAAAAAGAACATGATCCACCCTTCCACTATTACTCGGTCCTCACATACCATCCGAGAGATATCACCGATGTAAACAACTGCAACCGCGCACATACTAGAAAAGCAATGAAGGGATCTTCAAGGGCACTGTCACAACTCAGATGGGATTGACCCCTACATCGTCCACTTTCTACATAACGGGGCATTGAGTGGCGTTAATAGAGTTATAGATGCTGCAGTGATAACGTTGTTGTAATGTCCGATCAGATAATGGAATGATTGAACTCACTATAGCTCTTTCATTGTTTCGAATCATTATGTGTTTATAGCGTTTGCCCATTTACCTTTTCCGAATATGAGTCTGAATCTCGACGATATAACATTCTATCGGTCACTTGTATCATTGAATTTTTGCAATTAGTCTTCTCAACAGGCACATCATTCGTCTCTCCCCAAAGCATTACTCGCGCCCGTCCACCTTAGATCGATTAGATTACGAAAAGGGTCGGCCCTTAAATGCTACCTCCCAACTAGTTTACATAGACTTATGCACTAACATGGCCACCCCGTGAAGACACGAAACCTCACTCTGTTTTCTCGTGTCGGCAGCAGTACCGGTACATCTAAATTCAATTCAAACCGTAGTACGTACTTGGTAGCACTTTGATCAGGCTGAAGGTGGAAGGGTGCCAGCCGTAATTACACATGCAGATCGAATGGGGAAAATGAGTGGACGGGCGGAGGATTGAAAACAACCGTCCAGTAATAATTATACGTCCGACTCAAAGCACGTTATTGAATGGGCGGGGAATAGAAACATCCGTCCATTAAATTTGTACACTTGACTCTAAGCACGTTTTGAACGAGTAAACTTTGTCTCACCGTTCGAGGCAGTAAGGAACAGATTATCTGGACAGAATGATCTAACCGGTAGCCAAGCAGAGACAGAGACACATTAACTCAAAAATGGGAAAATATCTTCGTGCCAGGTCATCGGCTCGTTGGTGCATGCAGCTAGAACAGAAAGAAATAAAGAAGCAGATTGAAAACAAGTTCAATCAACCATCCCATCGTCCTATTCATGATAATCCATCACGGCCATCAACAATTCTTCAACGATCAAGTGGACGGGAGGGCAGCCCAAGCATTCCAAAAGTCCATCCGATTAGTTTCCCATCCGACTTCAAAAACTGGAGTAGATCTGGGGCCCGGTAGTGGACGAGTGGATACACCCAAGATCCGGATGCTATAGTATGGAGAAATTCTTGTATGCAGACGAGGGCGAGTGACATACTTGGTAGTGGACGGACAAGGGATGAACTCTGGCCAATCATCGGCCCGGCCTCTTGTTTTTACGACCTTCCGTTTGTGCCATGTACTTTTGTCCGATCACATAGTTAAGCCACGTTTTCGAAGAAGTGAATTTGTAATGGAAAGTAAAGATGAGTGTACAAAGAAAGAGATCTAGATGATCAGAATGAAATATATTCATCATAGCACTTTCTACCTGATCTATGCTGACAAATAAGATACCAAAGGTATCCAAATACCGAATCCAACACCAAACGCTATGCTATGCTCAAAATGCTTTGCAACCAATTGCTCGCTTTACAGCGCAATAAACCCAACCCGCTTCTAAATCCAACGCTTGCGGCATCTTCTCACTTCCAATGCTCTATGTTCTTTTCCTCTTCTCTTCCTTGCGTGCTTGCTGCCATCTTTTCTTGTTTATAAACTTCCAATGTCCTAAACTCGATGCTCCTGTCACCCGCCAACTGTCCCACACTTCGTACAGACCAACTTTTGAGCCCTGCTCACACCCGCCCCAACCTTCTTAGCCCTGAAGTCCTTCCCTCCACACTTTCTACATGCAACCATCTGATCACTGCCATCACTAGCTTCTCCTTCTACATCTTCATCTCCATCTGTTAGATCAGAATATGCATCACTGCTTAATTTAGAGTTGATACTGTTTCCACGAGATGAGGTGCCTGGCCGAAGAAGCTCTGGACCAAATTTATTCTCATTTTGGTCCACGTTTGAGTTATGTTTCCAATTTGCTGGGTTCCAAAATTGGTAAGATCTTCCTGTAGGGTCTATTTTATAGATAGAACTGTTATCTCCGTTAGGAGGAGGTGATGCAGGGTTAAGTGTGAAAGATGGAGTGGGCGGTTGACTTGGGAGAGCTTGGTGCGACTGATTTTTGAATATTGATTGAGAAGGGCTACTTGTAGCAATTGAAGGTGGCCGATGACCGCCACTTATCGTTGTTGTAGTTGTGGGTACAACAATACCGTATTGAAGTTGACGAGTTGCACTTGCAAGGTTTGCTGGGGAAGATGGCGAGTAAGGAGCGCGAGTGAATTTGCGGGGTGATATACTACGGTCACTGCGATTGTTAAAGGAAGGAGGTTTCGTATGAGAACTGGAGGTTTTAGGTCTGTCGTTGGAAATTGACTTGCGCCAGTCAAGAATGTGATTGTCAGACTGCGTCATTGGTCCTGAAATGGAACTCTGGGAGATCGATGTTCGGCGAGACTGGGAACCGCTACTTTGACGTGTCATAATGCTGCTGCTTCGAGCGAGCATCTTTTTGGAAAATTGTGATGAAGTTTCCCATTGGTCATTACGTCTTTTCTGATAAGCGCAATCTTGTCGAAAGACCTTTATGCGACCAAGGTAATCCGCAGTCACAATGATATTGCCATCATTGTGATTGGATCTAGCAAGGTATGCAGAGGATTGTTCAGGCTTTTTGATTTGAGGTTCTTGAACATCCTCAACGGAAAGAGCAGCAGAATCGCGATTTCCTGCTTCACTAGTTGCACGAGATGTCGGGGGAAGAGTCGATTCTTCTCTGCTAAGTAGAGTCACGGGTGGCGGGTTGCATAAATCATAGAGGGGATCTCCTGTACCACTGAGAAGTATTCTAGACTTCATCGGTGCCATTACAGCTGCCGTGACAACCTCAGAATGAGCCTCAAAGAATTCGCATGGTCTTTTGTCCTTGCTTTCGTTATCCGTGACTCCCAGAGACCAGACGTAAGCTTTGTGATCTTCACTGCCACATATAACATATTTTGCATCATCACTAAATTGAGCAGTGATTTGACTGTAGGCGTTTTCGTGGCTTCTGAACTTCATCTCTAAAGCTTTATCTCGAAGGTTGTACATACGAACTCGAGAATCATTTGAGGTAACCAAAACTTTTGTTTCGCCTTCCGGGTCATTAGGAGGATAAACAATCGTGCGAATACCAGTGATTTTGCTTCCCTTTGCGTTTTTCCCCCGTGATGATCGGACATGAATTTGAGTGTGGTACTTTAGGCCCTCGGTCTCGTAGAACAAACAGATCCCGCTTAGAACACCAGCTATAGCGGTCTTACCATCTGGGCTGAAAGCCACCGCCGTTATAAGACCTGGCAATTGATTCCAAAAGGCAACACTTTTGTCGGGAATACTCCAAAGTCGAAGAATTGAATCCAGTGACCCAGCCAAGAAGAAGCGATCGTCCCGGGGATGAAAGGCTATCGATGTAACAAAGTCCTTGTGGTTAAAAGTGCACAAGCACTCCGGCCTGCTTATATGCCATAATCTAACGGTTTTGTCCATCGAAGAAGATAGCAGAAAATTGTTTTTGCTCCAACTAAGATCCAGAACATCCAGAGTATGGCCTTCAAATTCCTGTACCGGCTTGGATTTGAAAACAGGTGCGCTCAATTTTTCGCCATCCTCATCAAATTCATGCGCTCGCCTCTCCTCTGCGGTCGATATCACTGCCCAAATTCGAACCACTCGATCCTTTCCTGCCGCGGCGAAATATTTCCCATCTTTACTAAACTCGGCTGCCCAGACTGCACCGTTTGACCTTGGTGGTTTCGACAACTTGTTAGGCTGTTGCGATGTTGTCGGGGTTTGTACGTTCTCTTTCTTGGACGGATTTTTCGTGCCGCTCAATTCCTGTGCAAGAAACATTCGATTAAACTCCGTGGTCTTCTTGTGATGAGCTCGAACTTTGATATATCGTGGTGGCTCCTTGTGTCTCGGAATATAACCTTTTGCCCCTATCGATGAGGAAAAGACATGGGCATTCATGCCCTCAGTGCGTTGATCACCCAACTCTGATTCATCATCATCAACCTCTGGCTCTTCATTCTTCTTTCCCCCTAATATATTGAAACGATTCAAAAATGAGACTCCCTTCCTGCAATTGGTTAGCTTCCATATAGATGATTCAGAGCCAACTCCGTCAGCATAAGTAGCCACGAGGGCATAGTAAGCACATCTGCAAGTAGAGCACTATACACCCGATCGTGCCAAATATTGACTTACTTCTTGTCTTTTGCCAGGTTACTGTCGCTGCGAATCTCCGGGGTCAATTGCTTACCAGGAGAACCTGTGCCAGGACTCCCTGGCTCTGGGACGTCTGGAAGAACGCTTCCTGAGACAGAAGCATTTCGAAGTTTCTGAGGTATTATATTCTCGGTATTCGTACGCTTTAGAATGTGCTGCATATCCGTCAGCAAACGTGTGCCCTTCAAGCTAAAGTGGTTCTCCGTATAGAGTGATCAAATGAGAATATCCGGGGTTGCATACATGTGATAGAGGGTCAATGGCAGTAGAGGTTCGTGCAGATGCGGTGTCACTCCCGTTCTCTTTGGACACTCCATTTCGAATGAGTTTTATCGCTGACTTTTTTGGAGTTGTGGAATGCCCATTGTCTGGAAATAAACCTTATCAGCACACTGTATTTGAGAAGTAGTGAACTCCCCAAGATTGGAAGAACCCTATCAAAATCGTCTATAACCAAGCATGAAGCTCATAACATGTGAAATGGCCGCCCTACCTTCCGATGAAGTCGCAGAGCGTGGTCTCCCTCCTTCGGTCGTTGGCGATCCAACAACTTGTTGTTGTTCCTTGCTGCCATTCAAATGCTCATCTGTCACTTTGATACTCGGCAATTCTGCGTCAGACATTTTGCCTCCAAGTCCATGAATCCAGTGGTTTTGAAAGCTTGTGTAAGGAGATTAGATAAGGAGATGAGGATTTGTGTGCGTGGTCACTTCCTCTTGTTTTCCCGATCGCTGAGATTCCACTCTCTTCCGGGGGGGTTTATCCAAGAAAAATCAGGCTTGTCGCGATGGAAACAGATGTTCGGGCACGAGCACACAATGAGTGTTTTGGGGTGAAAACTTTATGGTTTTATGGACATTTTGAATTGATTTGAATTGATTTGAATTGAATCTAGAATAATGAACGACTACAGAAAGTCGTCAAGGGATCATTGGGGATGTAGACATAAGGTACCAAAGGAATGCTATTGGCTTCTGGCCTTATTATTCGCTTTCTTGACGTAATCATTGATGGCCCAACGATCACAGAGGTTTTAACGCAAACTCATCTAGGCGCTTGATACCTTGGGGTTTCAGGGTTCAACGTCGTTCTTTTTTAAGTAACTAGGCTAATAAGTGACATGTCTCGATGTCTAGAAAAGCGGTGTCGATCTAAAATGGCAGAATTCACGAACAGACGTCGATACATATTATGGATATCCATCTCAATCCAAAAAGCTACAACGTTTGAAAACATTAGTAGATAATGGGAACAGGAAAGAATCCCGCAGATCACCTTACCTACCTCCGTCAAGCCCTCGACCTTGCCCGACTATCTCCACCCAAACCTACCAATTTCTGTGTTGGTGCCGTACTTCTCAATGCTTCAACAAATGCTGTTATCGCAACAGGCTACACATTGGAATGTCCTGGCAACACACATGCAGAACAGTGTTGCTTTATAAAGCTCTCCCAGACTCACAATATACCTGAAGAACGACTTGCGGATATTCTACCGGAAAATGCGATATTATATACCACCATGGAGCCATGTGCAAAGAGATTGAGCGGGAATGTGAGTTGTTTAGACAGAATCCTAAAGTTGGGTGAAGGTGGGAAGGGAATTCGGAAGGTAGTGGTCGGTGTGAAAGAGCCAGAGAAATTTGTGGGCGAGAACGAAGGAAGGGGAAGATTGGAAGAAGCGGGTATTGAGGTATTGCTGGTTGAGGGACTAGAGGAAGAAATATTGAAGGTTGCTACTGCAGGGCATGTTCCGGTATCTGATGGATGAATCGCATATCGCTTTTGATATGAAAACAATACACTAATTCGTCCGAGTCGGATATTGTACACCCTGAGGTTACCCGTGAATTGGACGAATGTGGTGGTTTCAATGGAGTAATTTGGTTCCCACGAACTCAGGTGCATCAATCTATCAATGGTACAACGCCTAATTTCTATTCTAGATGGACAATCTCCTTCGCGGTTGAGTAATGCGTTTACACGTTTCACGAGGATCATAGAAGTCTCATATCCGAAGTGAAACTTCCAAAAAGGACACAAGAAAGCACGGAAAAAAGTGTGTGCTGCTTTCCACATTGAACTATCAGAGGGCCTTTACGTTGGATTCTTTGTCAGGTCTTTAGTATTGGTTTCTAGATACATGAGATTTGAGAAGATGACAATATACCATGGCTTTGAACCTGCGCCTAGTTTGAATTGATACTCGGAATACCCAGAGATGGACAAGGTTTTGATACCATCTGCTAAGCGCACTGTTCGAAACACATAGGCTTGACGCGATCAATTGTATCAACCATTCATAGCAATATTGGAGCAAAGGTTTCTTTTCTGTTGGTCTCGTCGAATCCAGGAGCGGAAGGTCGTTTTCGGGGTTGACTCGCTAGCTACGAATATCTTGTGGAAGTTTTGCAGATAGCCTATTTATTCTTCTCTCTCGCTACGCCTTACTATATGATCTCAAAACATCACCCGAAAACATAAGCATCACACGCCTCGATAGCGCAGCGGTAAAATTCATCATTCTCGAGAACGTTGTTCGCCTTCCTACTTAGCATTGTGAGGGCTTCGATCGGACAGTGATGTTGTCGGGTATACGAATTATAGAAAGTATAACATATACGACAATAGCTCGTTGGGGCTAAAAAGCGTCGCGCTTCGGAACTTTTGTGGTTTTGATGGAGCGGAAGTGGAGTGAATATTTTGTGGCGACTTAGGATTTGTTTTTGGATATATCACTCTTCGATGCATAGATGGGTTTTCCCCATGTGACGGGTATTGGGTAGCGACAAGTCGATATGCCGGAGAGCTTTTTAGTTCTCTAAGGACCAAGAATTTATTGATTCTCTCAATCAGGCTCTTCAAACATTGGACTCGTTTTCACAGTCTCATTGAAACCTACTGTCAAATTCGTTTTCGGTCATAGTTATTATTATATATACCCATGCAATGCGTTGCTATTTTCGAGCTGGTCGGGGTGGTCTATGGGCCTTAATCTCCCTTCCGGTGTACATTTTGTGTTGGCTGGCGCGTTGTCTACGGAGATGATTGCAGTTGCGAATAGCAGAGGTGATTGTACTAAGGGAGCACCAGGATCTTTTTATTCTCCTTGATTATTATACATTGTATGTTTCCACTCGAGCCAACCTAATCTTGTTTCCCACCCTCTCATTCAACATCCCATACCTCTGCCCAACAACACGTGATAAAAGCATCCAAAAAGACTTTTGTTGCATATCTACTTTTCAGGTTTCGGTTCCAATTTCATTATGAGAGAGCAAGGCAAATTAAACATGATAAGAATTGAGATATGCAACAAATACTTTTTGTCAGAAGTCAGCCAATGATAGCAACACATTTGAAGAACTTTTCAGGTGAATACAACAGGTTCTTACTGATGATTTGATTCAAGGAGGGTGAAGTTCGTTTGGTATCTACCTTCTATATTTCTAGTACGTGTATCTATCTAGTCTGCTCAATTTCAAACGACAAGCAAGGAAGACAAGAGATCTATCAATCGACCTATCTTTCCATGCCAGATATGAACTACGAATTGGCCCAAGAACTTGCTATAACTTATTTCACCATGTCACCATGTCACCAAGGTCACCAAGGATCAATATAACGCCGACAATGGAAAATCGACGTGATCCCCCAAATATTCTTGGGTATGGAGACCAAGCTTCGCAACTAAACCCATCGTACTCACCAATTATACGAGGAAAGTGGAGCAAAGATACATATTTGGGTGCGATATATAATCAAATTATAAGATACGATGCGCAGTTACGATATTGATCTAGTTCTAGTGTTGGGGAATGTCATGTTGGAGTTGAGGTCGTGGTACTGAGAGCGAGTGTGGTCTTGAACTCTTAGCAAATGGGTTTCTTGTTGGCGAAATAGACATATTTGTTCCATAATTAGATATAGTTAGAGAGGATATAGATACGCAACACTATCCTCACCTTCGTTCTTTATATTCTTGCTTAATTAGCAGTCTCATGTCGCATTACCAAGTCATCAAAGCACCGTTATCAATTAGAAAGAAAGCAGGGATTGATATTGGCCAGACCCTTACGAACGATATCTACCAACAAATCTCCACAAATTAAATTATGCTTTCGTCATCTTCGTATGTAGGGCCCAAAGCAGACATTTTGTTTCATTTTGACACAAGTGTAACTGAAAGGACGAGGGCTCAATGAGGATAAACGTTGGTCGACGTAACAGCTCGATATCGATATTTGATAGGGGAGGGTTACGTAAAGCAAGGGTGGTTATCTTTCCCCACATTTTCGTGGGAAGTGGAGTTCGCATTGGCCATGATATTGTAACTGGGCCTGGCTCGGGAGTGAAGTTTATTTATATACTCTGTGACAGATATGGAGGTTCTCCAACAGATGACTTAGAAACATTAAGGTTAGAAGTGAAAATGATATAATAACTTGTAATGAGTTAATGTCACCCTATCCTGGCAAGGGTATATAAAAATGCACGGGAAAAGATGTTCATGTTAAATTCCGCGTTCAAGATAGGACAAGAGCTCTTCCAAGCATCGCCCCGGAACTAAACCTCGATGCTGCATACTTCATGGTGCGTGATAAGGATGACAAGGGATATTAATTGGTGCAAGATAAAAGATAAGCATTCTCTGGTGTATCTTTCATATCTAGTAGATGCGGGCAGTTTTACCATTGGCCTGGTATTGTCACAATACATGATGTTTCTTCATAAGACACGTTTTGTTGTTCTGTATTGATGATCATTCCAGATAAATTCAAGAAGGTCCTGAGAAATACTCAAAGATGTGCTTGTGTATACATGTATGAAAATTACGAAAGAACTAACTACCAAAGTAGAGGAAAAACATAAGAGATCAAGTGGAATCTATATCAAGATAAAGAAATTGGAAATGAAACCACCGAGAAGTTCCCCCGATTCCCGAAGCCATCTCTTGATAGCAGGGGTTCAGGCTAAACCTTCCTGATCAAGTATAAGATCTGATAGCTGCTGTACGACCCCTTCCGCCCTATGAGCAAACGTGCTTCAAATGGAATTCTGTCATGCCTTGCGGGCAATTGATAAACACCCGTGTACTACATAGATATGCCACGTCCACGATATCTTCTCCAAACCTACAACAATCATCCTCATATTGAAGATGGCTAATTTGACGCAGTCGAAGAGCAATGCATCGGCTCATAATGACTTGATACGCCCTCCTTCTGTCACGACGGTGTTGCCGGCTGGGGATAACCCAAATTTTGAAGGCTTGAGTGCGGATGAAGCTGCACTGACGGCTCTGGGTTACAAACAAGAGTTCAAGCGAGAATTCTCCTTATGGACAACTTTTTGTGTTTCGTTTGCTGTACTCGGATTACTGCCCAGTTTCGCGAGTACGTTATATTATGGGATGGGTTATGCAGGTACCGGAGGAATGGTTTGGGGGTGGTTGGTAAGTTGGTTCTTCATCCAGTGTGTTGCCATGGGAATGGCAGAGTTGTGTTCAAGTATGCCAACTAGGTGAGTGTTCTTCGATATTATTCAAAAGCTCAAGCGCTAAATATTTCAAGTGGTGGATTATACTATGCTGCAGCAGTACTCGCTCCTCCAGGATGGGGTCCGTTTGCAGCATGGATCACTGGATGGTCGAATTGGATGGTCCAGATCACAGGAGCACCCAGTGTGGATTATGCGCTCGCTGCCATGATTCTAGCTGCCGCATCAATTACTCACCCCGAGTACGAGCCAACAAATTATCAAACATTTTTATTGACCGTCTTAATCATGATCATCCATGGAGTTATATCGAGTATGCCAACATTATGGATTGCGAAGTTCAATTCGTTTGGATCGACGTTGAATATGATAGCTTTGTTGGTGGTAATCATTATGATCCCAACGTCAGTCACCGGAACTGCCACAACGCCAAAATTCTTTCCTTCGAAGGAGGTCTGGTCTATTCAGAATGGTACCGATTGGCCAGATGGAGTCGCAGTCCTTATGTCGTTTATCGCCATTATTTGGACGATGTCTGGATATGATGCCCCGTTCCATCTTTCGGAAGAGTGCAGTAATGCCAGTATCGCAGCTCCGCGCGCGATCGTTCTGACCAGTGGAATTGGAGGTCTTATGGGATGGGCTTTGCAACTTGTTGTTGCTTACACTGTCATCGATATCACCGAGGTCATTGATTCCCCACTTGGACAACCATGGGCATCGTATCTCGTCCAAGTGATGCCACAGAAGATCGCGCTCGCTATTCTTGCACTCACCATTATGTGCGGATTTTTTATGGGTCAAGGATGTATGGTGGCCGCTTCTCGAGTAACTTTCGCCTATGCCCGCGACGATTGCTTTCCATGTTCTTGGTGGATCAAGAGAATCAATAAGTCTACTTATACTCCAGTCAACGCCGTATGGTTCAATGCTGTGATAGGTTGCCTCCTCTTGTTGTTGATCTTTGGCGGAAGCGTAGCTATTGGCGCAATCTTCTCCGTTGGCGCCATTGCAGCCTACGTTGCTTTCACCATCCCTATTTTTATTCGCGTATTCTTTGTTGGCGATAGATTTCGACGTGGACCATGGCATCTTGTCAAATTCAGCAAGCCAATTGGAATGGCCGCCTCTTCGTTTATCCTTGTTATGATGCCAATTCTCTGCTTTCCAGCATATAAAGGCAATGATCTCACTGCCTCTTTGATGAACTGGACCGTGGTTGTGTATTTCGGACGTAAGTACTCTTGAATTTTGGGATTCTTTTAGATCCATCTTCGGCGGCTAATGATAGATTCAGCGATGAGTATAGTAATGATCTGGTGGTTCGTGTCAGCACACAAATGGTTCAAAGGACCTGTGATCAATGTCGAGGTAAGTTACATACATCCCACACTAACATTCCAGCCACGAAGGCTAACACTGGTAATCCTAGCATCATATGATGGGTAGAGATCCAGAAGAAATTATGGAAGGCGTTGAAGATAGTTCAGATGATGGAAAGATCAAGCCAGGTCCGTTCGAAAAGAAGACCGAGCTGGGAGGGGATCGGGCTCTTGGGAATTCGGCAGTCACCCAGTGAAAGCTCCTGGGTCTGCAAGCATATCAGTATTGAGATTCGTTGAGACAACAGGAATGGTGAATGTACATTGATATCTTAATCAATAATTAATTATTTCTCTCTTGCATTAGTTGCAAAACAATCATAGTGACGTAGACACCAATTCCAAATACCATACAGGAGACTGGCTCCATGTCAGTTGTTCTGTGTAGGTTGGGTTTGAAGGTTTAAAGTGCAGGAAACTGTTATCAAGGGAGAACTTTCTGATGGAGATTTGAACAATGTGTGCATTCAGATGGAAAGTATGGATTAAGAAGTAAGATATACTCTCTTTCTCTCACTGTGAAATAAATCGTAGTCACCTACAGCGGCGATCTGTGAGCAAAGCTTGCGCGATTTTTGCTATGCAAATTGGATATAAAATCCCTCATCATGACAGACCCCCTCAATTTGTCCATGAATTCGCGCAGAAATGACACAACTTGGCATCATGCTTTTGTAAACTGAAAATAAAACTTTACCACTTGGTCTTAGAAAAAACATGGAAATAATTCACAAATGATAGGACAATATGAAAAGGATGGGAACACGAATAGGAAACGACGAGAATGAAGATAATGTTGAGCAACCTGAGCAGAACGTATTGTATGCAGAAACCACCACTTGAGCAGATATTGTAGATCTCAATATTTGAGGATTCCGATGATAGACATTTTGTAGTTCCACCAGACTTGGAGGATATACTACTTCTTCCACCTGCCCCTCCCTCATCGTTTCCAAGCACCAGGATACTCACACAATCTCCCCCACATCCCACACTCCACCGTTGACTGAAATCAACTCAATTACTCATTCTAATGTAGGTTGCGATAGAAGAAAGCTTTCATGTATTAATCAAGGTAACTCAAGATAGTACAAGACAGAAATCCGTTAGAGAAAATGTCACCAAGGTGCCTTAATTCCCAGGCATCAGTTGAACAATGGCTATCGCCAGGCTCTCCTTGTCAATCCGAAGCTCTCAAACCCCTAAAACCACTGAACTATTTTCGCCCTTTATAGCATTTTGCGGTGTTTTCGCAAAGAATTATGAGATGAAAGGCATGCAATCATAACCCTATATGAGTAGCAAATTCTAAGTACGATGTCATCCAACGTTCGGAAGTCTGCCGCTGGAAACGCTTCCCTATTATCTCCTTCGAATTACGACGAGGATGCTCCGTCTATACATTCAGAGCACAGCGATCAAGACGAAGACAGTGATGATGATAAAATAGTTCAGGGGGCGCGTACATCCGCAGATATCAGGAAATACGATCGGGGTGTATTAGAAGAGGAAGAAGAAAGGGACGAGCTTTTAGAAAGAAATTTGAAGCGCGGGAGAAGAGGGAGCGCATTGGAAGGTATAAGCTCGGGACTTAGAGGTCTATGGAGTAAGAGCCACGTCCTGTTACCTGGAACTGTCAATGAAGGCTTCTCAAATCAAGACGATGGAACCGAAGTGGAAGAAAAACGACGCGAAAGGAGGAGTAGGCGGCAGAAGAAGAGGGAGAAATTGATGGGAGATGCAAGTCATGGCGAAGCTGGAGAATTGATGTTCGAGATGGAAGGGGGGCGCATGAAAGAAGGCAGTGCGACAGGTTCAAGCAGCGAAACTGACGAGAGCGACGATGCTGACAGACGTGGTTTGTTAAATGAGCGAAATCAGACGATGCAACGAAAGAACTCGAAGTGGGCTTGGTGTGCTATATATCTTCTGATAGCATTGGGATTTACGGCTCTATTGTTAGTGGCATGGAAACTGTCGAAGAAAGCACGTTTCACGAAGGAAAATCAAATTTTCCTGAGCAATGGCACAGCTTTATTCGCGCCAACGACGATTTTGATAAGCTTAGACGGATTTCGAGCCGATTTCTTGAAACGGGGCATCACACCTAGATTGAATACTTTCGTCAAAGAGGGTATTTCACCTGTCTATATGAACCCTAGTTTCCCTTCTGTCACCTTCCCAAACCATTATACATTAGTCACTGGTCTCTACCCAGAATCACATGGCGTTGTGGGAAATACCTTTTGGGACGAGAAACTAAAAGAAGAGTTCTACTATACCAAATCTGCAGCGATGCACAAGAAATGGTGGGGCGGTGAACCTCTTTGGGCCACTGCTGAAAATCAAGGAATTAGAACTGCCATTCATATGTGGCCAGGGAGTGAAGCACATATAATGGATGTGGAGCCTGCATACTTGGATAAATACAATGGACAAGAACTGCTTCCTAACAAGGTCAGCCGAGTACTTGAGCTTCTGGACAAGCCTGGCCGAGAAGATAGTCAAGCAGCTTTGGCTGATATGAGACCTCAACTAATTGCGGCATACGTGCCCAATGTTGATCAAGATGGTCATCTTTACGGGCCAAATAGTACTGAAATTAGGGTAACTATAACAGAGGTTGACACTATGCTTGATCAATTGTTTCATGGACTTGAAGCAAGAAATTTAACAAATATTGTTAACGTTGTCATTGTTTCAGATCATGGAATGGCTACTACAGACACAAATCGTCTTATTCAACTAGAAGATATCATTGATACCAGTCTAATCGAACACACTGATGGCTGGCCTTTATATGGACTTCGGCCAAAAGATCTCTCACACCTTCAAGGTCTTTACGATACTTTGGCCGCAGAAGCCGCTATCAATCCCAATTTTGAGGTTTATCTACGAGATGTTAATATGCCTGAACGTTATCATTTCTCAAAAAATGAGCGAATTGCACCTTTATGGATTGTTCCAAAAACTGGTTGGGCGATTGTCATGAAGGACGAATTTGATGTAGTTGAAGGAAAAGCAAAAGGAATTGCCTATCACCCTCGAGGACTGCATGGCTATGATCATGAACATCCGCTCATGAGAGCTATTTTTATCGCTAGAGGCCCTGCTTTCCCGCATGAACCGAATAGTCGCGTTGAGCCTTTTCGTAAGTTTACAGCGGCCTTTCCCAGATAAACTTAACTAATATGGCTCAGAAAATATCGAAGTGTATAATATAATTTGTGACTCTCTGGGACTTACACCTAACCCTAATAACGGCACATTGCGTCTTCCACTCAGGCCTGCTGGGCTTCACTCGCCTGATACGTCTCCCCCCGAACCTGCTGATCCTGAGCCAACTCCTTCAAAGCTGGACCCTCAAACAAACGGAACTCTATCCATATCACCAATTGAAGCTAGCTCTGCAGCAGATCCTAACATAGTCCCTCCACAAATGGTGGGCGTAGATACACCAGAAAACTTCGAAGATCCAAATGTGGATAGGCCGGTAGTAGGAGACGATAGTAGTAAGACGGATGAGAAGAATTGGTGGGCATGGTTCAAGGGAGAACTGGATGACTTCAAAGGCTGGATTTCTGATTTAACCCATAAGAATGGGACCAACGGGACTCAGGCCTAGGGATAGAATTTACCGCTGTTTTCGCTAATATGCGATGTGCTAGGAGTTATGGTAGTAAACACGAAATCTATGGGTTGGGAATTAACAAGGCGCCTAAATTAGATACCATATTTGAGAATTTCAATGTACAATAAATTTTTGAGAAAATGGTGACTTTTATGACTATGGTTTGATTTCTAGACTAGCAAAGTGATCGATTAACGATTTAGGTTTCTTTTTAGTCCTAACAGCTAGAGGGATATATTTGTATTACTGGAAGCTAAACTTAGGAGGTGCATTTCTTTGCAGTCAAAAGACGTGTTGACAAAAGCGTGGCATTAGGTCAGAGAAACAGTACTCGGACTCTAAGCATTCTCCATTCTCCCATGTATAGTTCTCCTTCCACTTACGATGAGTTCCGAACCAGCCTGAACTTTGACATTACCATGGACCGTAAAATTTCCATGAACATGCAGTTTTCCGTTAATCTTCACATTACCGCTAGCCTTCAGCTCGTCGCTGGAATCAAAGTCAGTCTATACGTTACGATATACTCAGGTAAATGGCTCACCGAATTTCCACATCGCCCTCGATCTCCATTCCACCTCTCGATTGCAAATCTCCCAAAACAATCCTCTGCTTCTCTAACGACTCAACAATAATATTGCCACTACTGTCCACATTTCCTACCTCTACTGCTCCCCTGATAGTGACCTGTCCACTCGCATCCACCTTCCCTCCAATCCTCACCAATCCTCCTCTTCCCTCTAATAACACCTTGGAGCTACTCTTCACATCTCCTTGCACATATACATTTCCTCTCATCTCTATACTCGAACTACTCTTCACCATCCCCATGATCACAACTCCCCCTTTTCCTTCTCCTCCATCTAACGAGATAGACGAACTCGATTTCACATCGTCGGATACAGTGACATGATCGTAGAGAACAATCTCAGCGCTCGCTTTTACGGGGCCGCAAACCGTCACGTGGTTATATAATGTGACGGATGAGGAACCAGATACTGACTCGAGGATTTTAAGGGGGCCAGATAGAGATACTGAGCGGGATGAGGATACGGCGTTGGAAATGGGGATGCTAGGTGTAGATGCTGAGGGAGTAGAGGAGGAGGGAGTGGGAGAGTGGGAGGAGAAATCTGGTGGGTAGCTGGAGCCTGAAATTGTGGATGGGGCGGGGGTGTCGTAGGGGGTGTCGTAGGGGGTGTCGT
>PHWZ01000297.1:0-47851 GCA_004379285.1 Botryotinia calthae | reverse complement strand
GGAGGTGAGAAGAGTGGTCACGTGGTTGAACCTCCTGTTGAAACTCTCGATATTAGAGACCAATCGAGAAGTGGAAGGAGAGCAGGGCATGGAAGAAGTTGTCTCCATGTCTCGAAAGAACAACTCGTGAAAATGAAGCAAGTCATGGTCAAATTTGCAAAATTCGTGGGTCCGGGCTTCATGGTACGTAATTTGCCACCTCTCCACCAATGTCAAAATCAAAATCACAATGTCAAAAGTTAGACTTCATTTATATTAATGGAGTTTTATAGGTTGCCGTGGCATACATTGATCCGGGAAATTATGCGACAGATGTTGCTGCCGGTGCAACCTATCGATTTAAGTTGTTGTTTATTGTGTTGATGTCAAACGTCTTTGCAATCTTTCTGCAAAGTCTTTGTATCAAGTTGGGTACTGTTAGTGGATTGAATCTGGCGGAGGCTTGTAGAGCTTTCTTGCCAAAATGGATGAATTATGCCTTGTATATTTTGGCTGAGGGTGCAGTATGAGCTTTTCTTCCCTTTCGCATCTTCGATTTGACTGACCAATGATAGATTATCGCTACAGATATTGCAGAGGTGATTGGTACAGCTATTGCTATCAATCTTTTAATCCCTCAAATACCCTTGGTTGCTGGTTGTGCTTTGTCGATCCTTGATGTCTTGATTCTCCTTGTATTTTATCCTGGAAATGGTGAAATGAAGAGATTGAGATATTTCGAAATATTTGTGGCGGCATTGGTGTTGGGCGTTGTTGTTTGCTTTTGCATTCAATTATCACTCATCAAAGATACTTCGGTGGGAGAAGTTTTCAAGGGATACTTGCCTTCCAAAGCAATTGTAGAACAAAAGGGGTAAGTGCTTGTTATTCCACTTCATCTGGGTTCATACTAAGGCATATTAGACTCTATCAAGCATGTGGTATTCTAGGAGCAACTGTCATGCCTCACAGTCTTTACTTGGGAAGTGGCATTGTCCAACCACGACTCCTCGATTATGACAAGCAAAATAATATTGTCAAAAAAGATTTCGATCTAGGTACCAAGGAACCATACTACCCTTCTCTCCCTGCCATCAAATTCTGTCTCAAATACTCCTACGCCGAGCTAGCAATTTGTCTCTTCACTTTCGCTCTCTTTGTCAATTCCGCGATTCTCATCGTAGCCGGATCAGCTCTCTATAACAATCCTGCTGCTCCAGAGGCTGATCTTTTCGGTATTTATGATTTACTCGTGTCGAGTATCTCGAAAGGTGCTGGAACCATTTTTGCTCTCGCTCTATTACTATCGGGCACGAGTGCTGGCATTGTTTGTACTATCGCCGGACAAATGGTTTCAGAAGGTGCATTAAATTGGACTATTAGACCTTGGTTACGACGTCTCATCACGAGAAGTCTGAGTATCACACCTAGTATTATCATTGCCGGAGCCGTTGGTCGCGAAGGCCTATCGGCTGCTTTGAACGCTAGTCAAGTAGCTCTTAGTATTGTCCTTCCATTCGTTACTGCGCCGCTTATCTATTTCACTTGTCGAAATAAATATATGACGGTGAGATGTCAGGGGAGACCAAATGCTTTCGGAAATGATGACGAGAATGCGAGGGGAAATGGGGATGCAACAATGGAAAGTGAAAGTGTGTATGAGCATGAAGGCGCGGGTTTGGGGGTTGATATGGGCGAGGGAACGAAAATGAGAAATCATTGGATTACGGCGGCCGTGGCGGGAGTTATTTGGACGATTATGGCTGCGATGAATCTGGCTAACTTGGTTCTGCTTGGCAAGGGGGATGGTGTGTGAGGTATTGTTAAGGTTAGGATTTGGGAGTGGAGGACGGGTAGAGGGGGAGAGAAAATGGTAGTTTGTAGTTGAGGGGACGAAATTGAAAGGGGGCGGGGGGTTGTTGAATGGAGGGATGGATGACGATGACGATGACGATGACGATGATGATGATTAAGAGCAGCACAGTACTAAGAATTATTACTACCTCCTTGGAGTAATGGCATGCATCATCACTACAGTATATACACACGCAAATAGTTAACTATATATCTGGCAAATGTGCTTGAATACGAATATAAAGTTGTCATGGAACCTCGAGCTTTGAAAGTTTGAAGTCTTTGAGGATGTTGCATTTAGATTGTATGTACGAGTTGTACATTGTATGTTCAATTATCTACTCGTAGTCTAGTATTTTCGTGCAGAGTTCAGATAGTATACTGGACACTGGACACTGGACACTGGATACTGGATAAAGTAGAATAAACTAGTCGTCTTTTCGGGGGAATTTCTTTTTTGAAATGAGTTACCGCTGCGGATTCGTGGGATTTTTTTTTGTTTCTGGTTCTTATGTGTTAATGAGGGGGAGACGGGGGGAAATGTTTTATGAATTCGTTCCACGGCTAGTGTCGTTCATATTTATATACATTTTTTGTATTTTTTATCACATATAATACAATAAACGGCCGTACAATAAATATGGGGACATGCCCCCAAACCCCCGATCCTCGCTACGCTCGAGTTTGGATTATTCTATAGTAAATGTCTGAGTAATAATCTGTGACACTTTGCCTTAGAAGAACTGCGCGAACAGGGTACAAAATATCCTTAGAATCTAAAACTAGGAAACTACAATCCGATCACTCCTAAACGCTCTTATGTATTTGACTATATACACATAATCGCACACATGCACTCGAAAAGCATACGTACAATCGCATCGCGATTGAGGGCGTTCCGTGACATAATCTAGATAGAGTACGAGCTGTACAATCTCACAAAATTTACTCACTCGCAATGCGATCATGTATATATAGCTAGTCAAATGAGCGCTCTATAATATAAGTAATCGGATCGTGGATTGTAGTTCTAGAGTTTTAGATCTGAATTCTCGGGATGGGCGAGTTGTATTTTGTTTATGTGGTTCTTTTGGGATAAAGAGTTGTGTGTATGAAAGTGCGAGTGTTCTTGTGATGTGATGGTGTAACGTGTGATTTTGATGAACTTGATAGAATTGTGAGATGTTGTTTTGAGCTTTTCCGATATTTGCGATTTTTTCTTGTTGGGTTGTGTAATTTTGGGGGCTTTGAGTGGGAATTTCTCATTCTCTGCTTCTTTAATGGAGAGGTGGAGTGAAGAGGAGAGAGTAAGAAAGGAGATTTAAGAAATAAAAAGCAGAAGTCCAGACTACAGTTCTAGACTTTTATTCCAAACTACTGAATTTTCCAAGTAATATTTCCTGCGTAGTACGTGTACAGGGAATTAGTCTTATTGTGACTAGATTGAGAAGCTCTCTCAGGAGAGCTTCACACTTCCGTGGAACTTGGTTATTTAGTAAGAATAATTATAGCCAATGTAGTCACTATCAGCTTCCAATCATGCCCTGCATAAGGTGTTTTATTTATATAATTTACAATTTCTATTTGAAATTATCCCCAATAGTTCGTTGAGTTCAATTGAAAGACAGAGTAGCCATCCGGACTGCAGTCGATTTATTAGACGACAACACTGTAGTGGGAGGGGGAAGGCGGGGGTGAAGGGTGAAACACTACCTGCATACACCTACACACTTGCATATGCACTTTCACGCGATCAAAAAGACCTCAACTAGTAATGTTGCTATCCGGTGTATGAAAGTTGAAAATGTTACTATTTGAGTTTATTGCCGTAAAAGCTACATGGGATTGGCCTACTGCATGGCCAACCATACTACTTCCTCGATAAATAATCGACTTAAGCTCTTCGCCATCATTGTGACTCCAAATAAGTCAAGACACCACATTTTGCGGCTAAGATTTCCTTCCCCTTTCATAATTATTCGGCAGCAAAGCATTTGCAATAGAAACGATCACATCCCAGGCATCACTATTCTCTTGTAGCTTTTCAGTTCTGCTCTTGAAGAATGGTTCGACTTCAAGCCGCCTGTCATTGCCTGTCTTATCTGTGATTATTTGAAAAGCCGCTTTCATCTTGCCAATCGTCTTGATATCTTTTAGTGATTCCTCGTCAATGGGAACATACTGAATGTTCCCCTTCATATTCCAGTGATATATCGCAGCCAATCGAACACAGTGTATAATGAGTCCAGCGAATCCGGCCGCCAATGCGGTAGCAACGGATGATCCGGTCTTAGGAATATCATCTTCTTCTTTTATGGAGTCTTCACTCAGAAGCTTGACATTGTCACCGGGAAGTATAAAATCCACAGAATCGGCACTACCCAACCAGCTATAAGCCGACCCATCGGCTTTAGCGGCCCCAATTCTAAACAGTTGACTTTTGTTCGCGGGATCACCAAATGGATGGTATGTTTCGAGTTGAGCTGAGTTGGCATGACCAATATCAGGGGCAGAGCAAAAGACGAGAATGTTCTTCTTCGTGGCATTTGCAATTGCCTCTGAAAGCCGCTTGATATTCTTATTATCCCCTTTCTGCACCGTCCATGAAATGGAAATAATATCGAAACCACGTTTTACCGCAAATTCGACGGCCTTGAACAAGATGATTAGATGACGCATGCCAATTTTATAGCGATCTACTCACATCTGCGGCGCTTTCAGCTGTAAATCTAGCTGTCCCATCTCCCCCTCGCATGACATTTAATTTGCAAACGTATATCTTCACCTGTGGACAAATGCGTCTTATCATGTAGGCCACTAAATATGAGATGTTAGCAATTTTATTATGTGGTGGTGAAATCATAAGAGCGATGATGGTGGGATAAAAGAGTTTCATACTGTAGGTGCCGTGTCCTGTCGTCGAGCCATGATAGGGTACTGGTATTCCTTTACTACTGTCGAAGCTCCTTCCCCCGTCCAACTTATCTGCGATGGCTTTATGCATAAAATCAGCACCATCGTCTATTAGTGCCACCTGAATATCTTTACGCAAAGCCGGGGGTAGTTTTTCGTCTTTCAGATATAGCCGACCTTGATCCGGTTTACCTTGTTCCCCGGGAGATAGTTTTTGTGGGGGGTTCAGTTTGCAAATAGCTTTAACAAATGAGTCCATGACCGTCAACCATCGGTGAGGGTCAATCTGCGTCTGACCAGCATTTTTCGAATATACCGAATGCATTCCGGTCCCTTCATATGTTGTGTTGCTATCGGAAGTATCGTATCTTAAATCCTTGACTATTATTGCTCGCTTTCCTTTTGCCTCGGTGATTCGTTTTTGAAATTCGTTGTAATTTCTCTCTACTCTATCCTGAGATTCAAGCAAACCCTAAGCAAAACTTAGTCCCAATCATGCTGTGAGTATATGGTATCTTCAAACCTTTGATGCATAAACGTAGATTGTTTCCAAGTTCTCCATCTTGACAAGCCCATCAGGTTCACTCCAAGCTCGAAGAATAGAATTATTTCCACTCCAGTAGAGATGAATTTCGCGCAGATTAGATGTTTCACAGGCGTCTTGAATGGCTTTGGGATCTAGATCCTACTTTCGCCAATCCAGTATTTCAACATTCAAACCTTTTAGCGAATCTTCGAGAGCCTGATCACTGTTTGGTGGATCCGTCATATCGTCAACCGTTACCATTACTATATGAGTAACCTTCTTGTCGACTTTCAGCCAATTAAAAAAATCGACTATATCTCTTCGCCCATTACCAGGTTTGAATGTTCTTTCTGGTCGGCGACGCGAAACTTTGGGGGCATCAAGTTGAATCTCCCCAAAATGTACGGATTGTAGAACTTTGTCGAAAGAGAACTTCTGGTAGTTTCTCTGAAAATCCTCAAATATAATCTTTTCGGTGACCCGTTGGCCAATTGGCGGAAATTCGAAACAAATGTTTATATCTGAGGGAGGATAAAAGATTAGAATTTCCTTCTGCATTGGCGATTTAGATCACGTACCATTAGGGTTATCTCCGTAAAGAAATTTAATGGCAGAATCATGTGATCTAAGACTCCCCTCCTGGAAAATGGAGCGGAGGTAATGTAGTTTCAATTCATGGGCAATTGCTTCATACTCTTTCAATCTTGCCTCAGATTCCTTGAGCTGACTGCGAGTCGAGACACCACTTTTCTTGACTGTTTGTGATTTCGATACTGCTTCCTGGACCTGTGGCTCAAGTCAGTTGTTTTTGAGCACAAGAATTTCAAAGGAAGTCTCTCAGCGAGGATGAGTCTTTACCTTTGTGCTGCTAGGTGGTGATAAAGCCAGTAAAGGGGAGGGTGGGGGTTTATCATTAGTAAGCGGTTTTTCTGTTGTCAAAGATCTTTTCAGAGTTTGTATGGGGACTGATCCTTGCAATCGCAAGGGGCCCGGGGGATCTCTGACTTTAGAGCTGTTGACTTGTGAGGGATCTGTCTGCCCTTTTTTCTGCTTCAGTTGTTCCTCCTTCTGGCGCACCAAATCTTCATAATTTCGATCCTCCTCGGTCTCATTCTTGTTTTTCTCAGGCAGGATTTTTTCTTTCTTAAGATTCAGACTTGCTTCAAGTCGAGAAGAGGGTTCCTTTGCCTTACTCGCATTAGTTATTTTCGCGGGCGTAGATTTGTATGATCTACGCTTATTTTGCCTAATATTTGCCGGGCTACTCTTGAATGTTTCGACGAGCTGCTGATAAACTGAATATTTTTTGTTTTCGTTCCTCGTGGCCACCTCTGAGCCCATCTCTACGCCAAATGCTTTGTCGCCATTTTTTATGAGCGCTTTTGTGATCTCTAGACGGCCTGGTCTCGATATTTTGAAGTCTACAGCGTAATGTAAAGGCGTTGCACCAAATTTATTGTCCTTGGCGGTTAAGGAATTCTCCGACGCCTTGTCAATCAGTTTTTTGATTAGATCTAAATCAAGCGGACTGAGGACAGCCAGATGGATACAGTTTTTTGACGTTTCGTCCTCTAATGCGAGAATTTGCTTCAAGTCTTCATCCTTGATATCACTTTCCAGTACAGCTTCAACAAATGACGGACAGTTAGATTTGATCGCCACTTGAAGAGGATTGGCCTGCGCATATGACCCAGGGTCACGAAGAAGGTCGGAATGATTTTCCACCAAATGCTTGATGAGCCACGAATGCACCTGTGGGTTGTTGTCGATCAGCCAAATGAGGATGTTTCCCGGCATCGAATTGTTGTGCTCTTGATTCAATTCGGATGGTACAAGATACCTTACGAATTCCTTAAGAAATTCATCTTGTTTTTCCTTGGTCTGTGACAGTGATGCAGAATTTGATACCAGGTACTCTTTGGCTTCTTTGAATCCATCGTCGAGATTCTGAGCTTTTTGAACCTCGTCCTCAGTGTCATATTCGTCACTGTTTGCCTCATCTTCTCCTTCTTTCTCACTTTCACCATATTCTTCAACGTTTCCTGGTATAGAATCTAAACTCTCGCCCTCACCAGATATTGGCCCTAAATCCGTTGAATACGTTCTTGATGGGTTCGACATTTTCAAGAATGACAAGGATCTTCATCAAAGAGTTAGAAGATGTCTGAGAATGATGGGCCATCTCAAAGATGTAGTTGAACTTTTACGAAGATATCACATAAATCCTTGGTATCAGAAGCTGCTGAGTAATCAAGGTCTAATATACATGAATTTCACTAGTTTTAACCTAAGTGCTTCTTCATACGTGATCACTCATGATACTATTCACAATTGACTGTCCACCAATCGAGGTTTCTCTGTGTTCCATCCAGAGCCTGAATTCCCGCAGCTTTTACCTCATGTATCTCTTTCTGCATATCGAGAATGTTACTCTAGTGATATAATGCAGGTATAATATTGGCAATGAGATTGGGTGTCAGCCAATAAGTTTTTATCTTACTACACCGTTGTATATGCTATACCCCATGGATTGTAATCGCTAATTCCTAACTGGAAAGTGTCGGAGTGGAACACAAAAATTTCATTCCAGCTACCTGCAAAAAGAAGTTAGGTGATTGCGAAAATCAAAAGCTAAAAAAGAAAGATAAGGGTTTTCCGAGATTCCTTTCCTGGAAGATGTGCTTTCGCAGTCACGCTCTTTGCCGGGTACCGAATTTCTTCTTTGTATTCAGGATTCAGCTCCGCTCAGCTCTGTTCAGCTCGGAGTTTCTTCTATAGATGGTAATATGCATGCATGGCTGCTTGTCCTCTGACAATAACTACTGCATATATTGCATGAATCGTTGTCGCTGCTTTTAAATTCCCACACAGTTGCAAGGACTTCACTTCTTTTTCCTAGTTTAACCACTTTTGACGTCGCGAAAAAATTCAAGATTTCTTCAATATAAACATGATTTCATGAAAATTTAAATTATAATTCGAGTATTCTAGCCTACCTGAGTCCAAACCAAGATTATCACTTATAGCCAAAGGTTTACACTCGCCTACCATGACTGATCCTCAAGCGATGAATGACCGCCAATTTGCAGAAGATCTCGAGCCAATAGACATCTCGCTATACCCCGAGGGGGAACCTTCCGGATTACATCTCAAAAACAATCCTTCCCAGCCTCTCCAACGAAACATTATCATCCAGCGGGGCGGTCGAGTTTCCGTTAGTTGCGAGCATCAAGGCATTATACATGGATACTTGTCTGAGGAGAACGATGATCCTTACAGTCTCATTATTCTTCTATTCCGGTTCTATCCTAATGGCATAGCCCGCCGGATCAAAGAAGCGCATGTCGAGATCAAATTCTCAGCACTAGATCGAGGCAAGCCTGATCCTGAAGTGAAAGCAATTTCTCCGGAGGGCCTCTTCTCTGTTGAACCGACTCAACAGAATGAGACTCTTCATAGAAGTGGTGGATTGAATGCTGGAGGTGGAATTGGTGGCGTGTCTGTAACTGCGGATTTGAAAAGGGAGTCGACTATTAATCGTGTTACTTCCGATGCAACGATGCTCCGAGGCTCCATTACAATCATTGATCGTCAATGGGAACCGAAAAATGGCGTGGAGTGGGGGCTCTGGGAGAATAATTCCTTGAAAACTGGGGTTGTACCAGAAATACAAGCAGCCATTTTGGTAAAACGATACGACATAGACTGCTTCAAGTCCACAGTCAGAATCATAGTCAAAGCTGATACCGCAACAGCTATTGGAGCGATTTTCAAGACCGACCCTGAAGTTGATGACGTTCTGTACGACCCGACTAGGGAGGCAACCAACATATTGAAGAATTATGACATGAATAATTTAGCTGCCTTGTCGCTCGATTCATTTTGCGGGGTCACATTCCGAACAGTATTGAAAAATGTGGTGAAGGAGATCTGAGATGCCGCCCGAAGCGTACACTCGCTTCCTGTTAAATTGTTTAACATATTCAGCCATGATTACACGATGCACACACTCTTTTTTCAATATATCTGACCAATAAAGCCTTAATGAGTCAATGATCACATTCTCCGGCTAGGAATCAATAAATGCAGCTTTTATCATGTTCCCTGCTTGCTCTTAACCCGGTAATTACCATTTAAGCAGTGCCCCCTTGACGTAATGCAACCCTAACATCGGGTAATCTATCAATCATATGCTACAAGTTTATCTTTACTCACAATGTTTCTATTGGTCTGATAGTAATCCATCCCCATTATCAGGTCCCTTGAACAACAGTTGATATCAATCTACATCCACTCAATTCTAGGAGTTGATAATGATGTGTGAAATTGTCAGAATACTCGCCCGAGGTTTATGAATCTACTCTTTGACTATTGTATCGCTTCCATTTCTCTTATTAAAAACGACAGACTCGGGTCTTTCATCAACTTTCAATGGCTGGCCTACAAGTTGTGATAAATCCCAGCAATACTGAGATCGATGCAGAGTAGGTAATGCACTATCCAAGCAGCGAGTTTGTTGTTAATTAATAAAAATGCTCCAGTGTCATAGCTGTACACGGACTCAACGGCAATGAGAAAGACACATGGGAATTGAATGGTGACATTGATCACAGCCCACTGGCAGAAGAATGGTTCCGCTACTTTGGAAGGCCGAGAATATGCACCTATGGCTACAATATCGCAAGTGATAGCTCCAATCTTTTTGTCCGCCAAGGCCTTCGCGATGAGGCTACAAGATTGCTCAATGCTTTGACGAAATTAAGAAACGATGGTCCAAAGGCAGGAGTTAATTCAAGATCTTCATAACAATGAAATATATTGACTGTTCATAAGGGCCGTAATATCGTATTTGTCGGTCATGATGTTGGCGGAATACTCATCAAGGAGGTGATCAGCATTCCAAATCGATGATAGATACAAAACGCTGACTAGCTTAAATAAGGCTCTCATCATAGCATCTTCAAGTAGCAATAAATTTCTTGATATATATCACAGAACGCAAGGACTGGTCTGTGCCCAAGAGCTTCAATAGTTCTAAAAAATCGAGTACAAAATATATGTTGACAATAAATATAGTTATTCTTATCTTGCCCCCACCAGGTAGACTCTGGGTCGGTTACCTCGCGCAATAGCTTTCGGAGACTCTTTGAACAGAACAATAATGCCAACTTCACACTGACGGAAGATTTTATCTATGCAATGGTCTGCCTGGTCGAAGATGTCAACTTACAGTTCTTGGCTACTGGACTGCAATATCGAGTAGCACTGGCGAATGTGTCTTCTGTATCTGAACAGCTCAAAGAATCAGTAAGTACGCGACGACACCATAGTCACGAGCCAACTGATTAAATTTATGAAAAAGATATTTCTAGAGAACGAAACGACTTTAGCTATGATAAATATGTCAGATATGACCAGGCGACGAAAGCACGTGGTCACGGATAATTCTCATATCAGGATTGCGCAAGATTCTCTTCCGAGACCTCTAAATGTTCGCTGGGATGAAATGGTGGACTACGTCGCAGATATTGGTGCGTTCTAACTAGTGGCATCATCATGAAGTGACGTCCTATCAGAATCTCGTAATTCAAAAGCAAGATCTGACCACCGTGTATAGATTATCCTGTAGAAAGGTTGATGCTCCCCCATAAGAGCATAATTGACCTGCAGTTGTGCAAAACTGCTTGTCTCACCAATACGGAAGATGCCATTTTCCAGAATGACAAATACCTCAATTGGATGAAGCGATCAGGAATAGCGTTACTGACAATTCAGGGCTTAGAAGACACTGAAAGAATGACATCAGCCATCGTCAGACATCTAGACCGATCTGCAAGTAACAATTTGACTTTAGCATGTAAATACACTGGAAAAATTCATCCATCTAACTGGATCAGCCGTCTTTTGTTCACCTCCTCGATATTTGGGGATGACTACGCGCCTACCAAAGAGGCTTTAGAAGAGTTTTGGATCCAAATTAAAGATCTTGCAGGACCTAGTCCCCAGCAAATACTCCATCTCTGGCGCAAAACTTTGTTATCTTACAATGGTAATACATTTTGGGTGCTTCAGGATGTCGATTCAGTTCTAGAAGCACTCCGAGAACTTTTTGGTTCGCTCGCGGTCTTGGGAGCTTCTTCTGAGCCACGACTTAAAATAATCATTGTGGCTAAAACTGAGGTAAAAATTCAGGTTGATTCTCTTCCTTCTGAGATAATAAAAATCAAAGAAACGCAGAATTCTTCCCAACCAACGGAGAAACTACAAAGAGCTCAATGTGAGCCAGAATCACACGGCTCTAAAATCACGAGCTTGGCCAAACGCGGTGATACCGAATCATCCATTTCTGGGAAGGAAAATTTAAAACTATTTGACGAGGAGACTGAGGTGCTGAAGCTAGTGTTGCAACGACCGCAACTCTATACTTCCCAGTCTATTATCAGACGACGGTTAAGTCAATGCCATGAGCCAGCCATCCGCGAAGCTAATCTACATTGGCTACGCTCCCTTGATTCGAAGTTGGTGTCATCTGAAATCGAAAGACTGGTTTCAAACAGCTTTTTATTGAACTCGATGGAAAGTCCAAGCGTAATTTTCAAACGAATAATGAATAGCTTGAGGTTCAAAAATATAGCGGAACAAATTCTCGAATTTATGCTCCATTCGTTTCGGTCTCTAACAGTTGGCGAGCTGTCAGACCTCATAATCAGCGAGTCTATCCGCCAGGAATCGGAGGCCACTTCATGGTCATACATATTGAGTGAAAGCGGACTTTTTCCGGTTATATTGGTAATTTCTCACGATCGAGTCCAGTTTTCTCAAGAGTGCTTTCGGCAGCTCGCATTCTCGCACATGCGTAATTCACATACGGATCATTTGGACGAGAAAACAACAGCCTTATCGCATTATAGAATTGCAGCAATTTGTGTTGGATATATTCAATCGGCTCATAGAGGCAATTTGAATCAGGGTAGAACAGTGGACAAAGGTCAACATCACGAGTTCCACACTGAATTTCTATCGTATGCTGCTATATACTGGCCGAATCATAGCAAATTAGCTGGGGATTCAGTCTCACCAGAAATCGAACCTTTCAAAACCTTTATAGAGCAGCAGGATTCGCTTGAATATTGGGTCAATGTGTATAGAGATAATCTGGGGTCCCTTGAAGCAGAGCCGGAAAAGGTATCCCTCGTCAGTCCTTTATCAATATTTACAGAGAGTGGATTAGAGAACATGCTGAGTGGAACTATATTGCACTTTCAAAACATGCCCAATCTCTCGAAAAAGTGTCTATTTGCTCTTGAATTGGCCGCTAAGAATGGCCATTTTCAGATCATTCAGAGATTGTTGATGTCGAACTTTGATGGAGAAGCTGCACTCGATAAAGCTATCGCCCTATCAATCGGTTGGCAGCATACAGATGCAGCTATTTCCCTCGTAAGATACGCATACAATGCGCCAAGACGGCTTACAAATCCATCGAAAGCGCTTAGTGGGGCGATATTGATGGGGATGAGTGAAGTCGTTTCCTTACTCATTTCTCTCATGGTGGATAATGATCAGAATTATGAAGGTATTGATCTTTTTAGAGTGGCAGGCATTTCTGGACGGGTTGAGATTGTAGAAGTCTTGATTAATAGTAGATCTAAGCTTCAATTCTTAGGCGTACAAGTCCAGGATATGACTACATGTTTTTAGCAGGCACTTGATCATGGTCATTACGAGCTCTTACACTTTCTTGTTAATCGGGAATTCGTAAACTTCAACATAACTCAAAATCCTCAACAGCTAAAAGACGAAATTGAGCAAGATACCAGGTCAATCCATGGTGACATCAACAGTGAAGACTTCCGGGACTTGCTAAGGAGAGCGGCTATACTTGGGCAATTCAAGATTCTGGAAAGTCTCCTTATGATCGCTGAGAGTAGAGATAAAGAGTATAGGAATTTTCTGGTCGAAATCATTGAACTATCAATTCAGCACCGCCAACGAAAATGTTTCGAGGTTTCGAACCAAGCTATTTTAAAGCTAGACCAACCAGACGAAAGCGGATATGGATTTGACACCTTCAGTTTGATGCAGATAGCTGTTCATAATGCTGATATTAATATGTTTCAGAAAATGCTAGATCTCCATTGGCCGTTTGATAAGTCATCACTCGAATATCTCTTCAAAAAAGAAGTAGGAAGCATGGAAGAGACTGATGGTTCGCTAGATCTTCTTAAGATTCTTCTCGATAGAGCGAAAGAGATCTTTAGCCATCAGAATCTCGGATATACCCTTGCAAATGCTCTTAGCCAAGCGGCTATAAACGATCGTAAGACAATAGCGCGATGGCTGATTGAAAGCGGGGCTTCTGTTGATTTAGCGTTTGAGTTTACATGGGTCTTTGAATCTTCCCCAGTAACCTGCCTCTTCTACGCCGTGTATCTAGGGAAATTAAACCTAGTGACACTATTGCTCGAAGCTAAAGCAAACCCAAATGCCGATTCAGGCCATCCGAAAGGGTGGAAAGCACTTCATGCCGCATACGATTCTGTGGAAGTTACCAGACTGTTGATTGGCTTCAAGGCAGACATCAATTCAAAAACTGAGGATGGAAAAACTCCACTTTTCTTAGCTCTAGAGAAAGGCTTCTTTGAGACTGCGAAAGAGCTATTGAAACACGGGCCTGAGTTGAACATTTCAATTGAAGGAGATACTGAGCTCTCGCTGGCTCTTAAATCATCATCAAAAGAAGCTGGTGATATTTTCAACACACTTGTCGATGCAGGTGCAAATCCTTTTCTTCATAGCACGGCGGATATAAGCCATCCATTCCTGCACTCGTGCGTAAGATCATCTAACTTAGAAGTTCTGAAACGACTTTTGCTGCTCAACTTCTCACTCGAAGATGATGAGACAAAAGACACGGCACTCAATTCTATTGCTAGCGCTACAGAAACATCAGTCATAGATCTTCTTGTCAAGCGGGGAGCCTCTATATTTACCAGAAACGAGAACGGATACACGCCTTTAGTGATCGCAGTCAAAGAGGGCAATATTGAAGTAACAAAATACCTAATATCCCTTGGCGCAAACATTAATGACGCTACTGATAAAACCAACACCCCAATCCATATTTCATGCCTTTATGGTGACTTAGAAATGGTGGAACTACTGCTAGAGAAGGGTGCCGACGTCAACGAAGCGAGCAATGATATCTTAGGAACACCGTTCCAAGCCGCTTTGTTGCGCGAACCAAAGGATCCCGCTATTATCACATATCTTCTTAAGCATAAGGAATTCGAACCCAACCAGAAGAGCTCGTGGTGGGGTTGTAATCTTAATTTAGCTTGTCTCTCGGCAGATATAGAAGTCGTCAATGAATTGCTCGAACTTAAAGCTACAGTCGAAGTTGAAGATCATGTGGGACGATCTCCTATCCACTTCGCACTTTACCGTACGGTTGAGCACATAAAACGCATCACTGAAGCTTATAGTAAAGATACTGATCCGCTTGCCGCCAAAGATCATATGAGACGGAATGCACTCCATTTTGCGGTGGTAAGTGGTAGATTGGATGTTGTCCATCACGTCCTCAAGGAACACGCAGATTTTGTGAACGAAGTTGATATTGACGACTGGACACCACTACTTTGGGCCATCAGAGATTGTGCTTTATGGGATACAGAAAGTGACCAGAAAGCTGCGATTATTGATGAACTTCTTGGACATGGTGCAAGTCTCCTTGTCAAAGGAAGAGGCTCAGATCGAGACTGGACTCCACTCACGCTTGCGAAGTATTATGGTTTGGGCAATGAGATAGAAGAAAAACTAAAACCTAGTGTGGCGATCGTCAATAGCAGTCCAGATAAGAACTTATGGGAGAAATTACTTAACGAAAAGCATGGATTCAAGAAAGGGCTGAAGGTGAATGGGTATTGCGATGCGTGCCTAATGGTAAGTACTCCATCTCTTGCTATTCTTGAGTTTCAGACCAATGATCACTAAATTTTCCGGCTTTCAAAGAGTCTAGTAGGTTTGTACTTTGAATGCGAGGTCTGTCCTGAGTGCCATCTCTGCTTCAAGTGTTTTCTATCAAAAACCGAGATTCATGACCATGAATTTCATGAACGCCGATGGGCTGAGGAAGACCTTGATAATTCAGATTCCACAAGGGAACAGCTGCCAGAAGACTCGGAATCTGAACGCACGTCCGGCAGTATGCTAGACGAGAGAAACGAAATTTTAGAGGATGGGGATGAAGCTAGCGAAGGCGTCGTAGACGTTGACGAATATTTTGAGGAGTATTAATGGCGTATGTCAGTATGGTTGTGCGTGAGAAAGTCTGATCACACTTCTTAGCAGTGTACGGATTATAGTGAGGCTAAGAAGGGGGTGAGAGGAAATAGGGGGTGGGAACGGGAATTCTCTCAGGATTTATGATTTGTCTGTTTGCTTCAATGTCTCGTTTACTTTCAATAACTATTCTGATCTCAAAACCTTTCTTATTACAAAGCCCGGTTATCTAACTCCAGTACTGATTTGAATTGAGATTCGTAACTTTAAGCTCAATTGATTGATTTCATTAATAGAGCTTACCCTAAAGGTAATTACAGATTTTGAGAATCCTCCATTAATTTAATCTAATTTCTCTTTTTCTGATTGCTTTGTTACTTCATTTGAGATTATACATGCCACCCTGAGTACTACAGTACTCTGAATAGCTTCAAACTTTCGTAGGAAATAAACGTCAAGTTCTTCACTCTTCTTGATACAATTGCCCTAGTAATTAGTTAGGATCATGTCTATTAGTGCTTAATCGTCATTACGTGATATGATCTGATTTTTAGAGTTGTATTCACTAAGAATAATATCCCGCACGAGGTAGGCGTACTCCACAATATAATGAAAACATCACAGCATCAAAATCTCATTCTCTTTTGTGTATTATACTTCAAATCGTATCATAAGTATTTCGAAATGAGATTCCTATGCAAATACCTATAAGCTTATAATCAATAACTCTTCAGAAATCTATCCTGATAGTGTTGTTGGTTCATATAATCATCGGAGGTTCAGATGAAGGTGTTCTTGAGAGGGGTTTGGTTTTACCAGGTTAGACAAGTCGGTAGTTGAATCGGAATGGGAGGGGAGGGGGGCATATTTGTATATCGAACAACGGTAGGGGGCCGCGAATTTGAGAGGGATTTCATGCAGAACTGACCGAATCACTGGTTTCGATGCTGCATAGGGCCAATGAGCTGGTATATATTTGCTAGGTATGTATGCACCCCGCTTACCCAAAGATTATGTTGTCCATCCATAAGCACTTTGAATCAACATCATTAGAAACAAGTTCACGATCCGCCGACGTGGCTTAATGGCCTGCATGAATTTTGACCGTCCAAATTAGCTTCCAACCTCGAAAAGCAGCTTCATTATTGATTCTAAACGTCGATTCTTCGAGATCCTGGGAGAGGAACGGGAAAGAAACAAACCAATGGCTCGATTGACAATGGCTCGCCTGCTAAAAAGGTGGTATGTAGTATATTATTGACAAAATCTTGCTGTACTAAGTTGGGCTCCAGGAAGCCCCCAAACGAACCGTCGCTAGGTTTGTATCCCCAACACTAGATAGTACTCCGCAGTCTTTGTATCGTTTTGCTCCACAATCCACAACGCTCACTGCTATCTCGGTTGCCCTAGACTTACAGGGCAGGAAGAGATAAGATGAAGCCTAACCAGATTTTAAGAGAGTTTGGCTTCTTTGTATAAAGAATTTGAAGGGCGACCTTTTAGTTTTGCTCGAAGCACAGCTAAATTATGCAAAGATGTTGAGGCCTCCTATGAGAAAGAAATAAAGCTAAAGAGCTGGCTGTAGATGCGCTGCTAAGGTTGAAAGAATTGCGTGGAAAGGAAAGCATAGAGTTTCGGGACGCGAACGAGGACTAATGAGGGGTCGGATCATGGATCATAAATCGGAATCGGGATCAGATGAAAGTGAAAAAAAAACCACCCTATTTCCATTCAAGCTAGCACTATGGGCTTAACAAATCATCCCCTAGACTCCCTCTTCATTAGATCAGTTCTGCCCGATCAGCTTCCCACCATTCCCTACAGAGTGCTCGTTTCTTAAAGACAACTAAATATCTTAATTATTTGACATGTTCTGTACGGAAGTAAGTATCATAACATTTTAATATTTTAATTGAAAGATGGCTCATACACTGGTGCGTCGCCTGGTGGAAATATCTGCCATCTCACTTTAACTTCTTGCTTTCGCCGTTGTCCAATTCAGGACCATTTTTCATCGGTTTTCCCCACTAACAACTACACAATTGAGATTATTCTGGAAGTTCCACCACTCCGCTACTACCATAGTGTTCATAGAGTATTTCTGAAGGCCGCAAGCTGAAACCAATAGATATGGGATACATGCCAATATGAAGAAGAACCGGCCCATTGGTCTCACATGTATAGTTGTGTCTTCCCTCACAAGATTGAGAAAGCCAGAATCACTAAATATTGAGCTAATCGATCAATACTCAAACTGGTAGAATGCGGATAGCGTAGAATATTTACTAGTTGTGCTCAAGAAACTCACTGTTGCCTCTAGCTCCAAAACCATGTCACTATATTTGTATTCAAGAGGCGCCACACAACCACCTAGTTGCAACACGCAATCAAACTCACGGGCGACTGTTTCTAGAACGTCGATTCCCTGGATCTCAAGCAGGTGAACTGTTGCGAGGCGCAAAGCAACATGGCCTACGTCACATCCAGTATCTAGCGCTTCAGAGTTATCATCCGCCCCACAGGTACTCGTTGCGCAGCCTAATCTCCGATCTATTCCCAACCATCCGTAATGAGCGAGATATATCTATAACTTCATTGCATCGACAACGTTTGTAAGAGGCCTGTCCTCCGATAGCTTGGTGGTGTGGTTTAGATAAATTCATTAGGGAGCATTTGAGGACTATATATATATATATTAGCTCCTTTCTGTATAATGAAGAGAGAGGACTATAGAAAGCATAACTTGATTGATTTGGAACCACTAGAACCAATGAACTAACTAGTGAATCATAGAGTAGAATTCGTGAATCTGAGCTGAGAGATAAAGAGGGAGGGTCCTTCAAGCAAATATTGAATCCTACAAGCCAGAGTTTTGAGAAAAAGTGATCATACCGTAAGTACGTGATGAATATAGAGAGCAAAAACGGTGTAGAAGTCCATATTTAGCGAGAGTTATAGCCCGAGCACCATCGCAGGTGCTTACCCTCACACTCTATGCCTACTCCCACTCCCCAATAGACAATATATTAGATATGTGGCAAGAATTCCATCCAATTCAAAGTCTTGTAAATATCAGGATCCTGACCACGGAAAGCAATTGCGTCTTCCACCAGAAGATATACCCGTGCGATAACATATGCAGCACCACAAAACAGAGCTGGTAAGAGCACCCTTAACTGCATTGTTAATGATGGATCCCTATTTGGAGAAATGTTTGAGAGTTTGAGAACAAGCTTTTCTTTTCGTCTCTTGAGTCTCTTGAGAAATGGTGTTTTGGGGGATAGCTCTGAATCGTAAAGTATAATGCTCGATTTGTGAGCAGAAAATCGATCGCATGCTCTCATTTTCATATCAGGGAAACATATGAGTAATACCCGGCGATAAACCTCACCAATTATGATAACAGCTGACATTACTGAAGAGCACACTCTCCATGCTTGTTTTTCGACTACGGTGGGGAAGACTGAATTCCAAGCGATGAAATTAGTTCCCCATGACAAACCCCCAAAGATAACAAGTATTGCCATACCGGCAAGAGATATATCTGGAAATGTATCATCACGCCGCCACTTGATAGGTCCTGCTGGATCTTTGTTCATCATGAACATCGCAGATAGTATGTTCAAACAATATCGCCAAGCAACCTCAGGATATGATCGCTCAGCCTTCAAGAAATCAAGCGGTGTATCGTACCAATTTGTGTTTTGTTGACCTGCTCCCGCATGTATTTCTGATATTGTAAAATCGACCTTGATGAATCTCTGTGTTTCGATATCGGCAGGCTTGTCGAACCAGAATATGAAAACACCAATCGTCGTAATTATGAACCCGATTGTTGTAAGTTCTAACGTTGTGATAGCAAGATGCTGCAATTTCCGAGCGATGCAGTTTACCAGAAACCACAGTACTTGTACCATGGCAGAGACCCGCAACAATATACCCTGTTTATTTCTGTCGTCAATTTCGTTTTTATCGAGAACAAACTGAGCTGAAAAATCGGGCTCCTTAATCCATTCTTTGTCGATCAAATAGAGAATTTCATTCGCATCCAACGGCCAAGTGACCCCATCTCCTGTTTGTATAACGAAGCCTCCCATATCAGCATAGAATGAATGTTTCATGGACCAGTTTTCAATTCCTCGTTCTTTGAATTTACAATAAGACTTTCGTGCGGACTCCCATTGTCCGACAGTCAGAAGCAGTAAAAAATCGGGTCCGAGAATACACAATCCTGCCAATACGAGCTTCCGGTAGAGTTTACCCCATGTGCTTTCTCCATGGGGACCAATATTGACGCATAAGACTGACCAAATGCAGATAGAAATGGTAAAAGTACAGGAGAATACTATATCCATCGTACCCCTGTAATCGGGAGAATTTGTCCAGCCCTGTAGCGGGGTAGTTTGAACAGTATTGTTCGACATATATAATATTTATGGCGAGGCAGTGGAAACAGGACGGGAATGAAGAAAAAGGCCGTGAAAAGAAGAACAGAGAAAAAACAGAGAAAAAACAGAGAAAAAATAGAGAAGAAATAGAGAAGAAAGCAGGAGAAGCAAGAGAACAAGAGAAGCAAGAGAACAAGAAGGCTGTGACTTATCCAAGACCCTTGAGAGTAGCATGCAGCAGCATTGAAAAGGTTGTCTATCTCGGGGCAGACCCCGGCGATCAATGTGATAGGCTGGGGATGAGTTATGTTAGATATCTGCTACAACATAACCTCCCTCTAGTTACAAATGATTGGTTAGGGTATATACACACCCAACCCCGTCAGTCCTGTCACTTGGTTAGCAATCATTGAGAATTAATCACCCTTAAGGCCATATATACGGATTCGTTAGTTGTAGTGAGTAATGAGGTAGCTGGCGAAGCAATAGGCCGCTTATTCTTGAAGATTCTCCTCCCTCAACTTGAATGTTAGCTAAATGGATCCTCTACCCCTAGTGATTTATAACTTCAACACAACATTTAATAGCTCTGAGCAAATGAGGGTAATTATGTTTATGAAACTGGGATAGTGTCCTGGCATAGTAAACACGATGTGCACCTGCAGCTGAACTATGCACCTTTTCCAAGAATAATTCAATGACCGAAAAAAAACGTGCCGAAATTCCGAGCTTAGCCGCAAGTCACTTGCAGCTTCCAGTACCAATAGATTAATCCAACTGTTGGTAATCGCCCTGATTGAGACTCTGGAAGGGGATTTCTTTTAATGGCTAACGTTACACTATATATGTGTGTGGCCGAACAAAGCGAGGATTCAAGGTTTGAGAATTGCTCCCAACCAATAGAAACCAATGGCTTTTATCTACTGGAAATATCTGTAGTTGCGGCCCCTCATTTTGACTCATCCAAGTTGAGGTGGAGCGTGAAGTGCGGCAGCCCTGGTAGGGTCACATGAATAGACTTCCTATTCCATACCACAGTCCCCACCAAGGCGACCAGTGAGTGCATGGGCTGACGAGACTATTCGTTCTTCAATCGCTTGATATCAGAATTTATTCTTCTAATTTCCAATTCGTAATGAACCATTGTGTTGAATTCCAAAGTATATGAACTCATACTTCAAGAAATATTGGCAATTCAATTTTCGCAGTAAGCCTCCAAATTAAATATTAGCACAGGGGGAAAGCAAGTGATGGCTCCACGTCGGACGCGTTCCGTTGTGATCCGCCCCAACCTGCACCAGTCCGTGCCCACACTAATGGACTCATAACTGTTGGGTTTCCAATTTAACGTAATAAAACCACCATACCTAACACAATGCCTGCTTCGTCAGCCTTAAATTTCCCCGTGGTGGCAAAGTTAATATTGTCAACGAAAAGAAATTCAATATAAATCCCCATACAAATTTTATTGTATATATTATAATAATGATATATCCCATTCGTTATTGACGAAATGATTGTTTCATTAGTGATAATTGAAATCAGTACTTTTTGAGATCTGTTTAGTATTGAATTTTAATAGAAAAAAAGAAAATAAAAGTTCTGAAGGGCTTTAGAATCCTTTGAATATTGTGACGATCTGGCCTCAGGCCTAGGTTAGTCATCATAAGCCCCACCAGACAGGTCAAATCTTGCTTCCCTCGTGATACCCTCTTGGTCCCCTCCGAGCCTATAAAAGCCTCTTACAGGTTTATCTTTTGTACAGCCTATAGTTACAATAATTGATTCTTTCCACTATTATATCTTGACTCCGTTGTCGTCACAAATATTAGAATTGTAGGGAAGGTGAATGGAAGGGGAGCGAGTGTAAGAGCTAGAAGGAGGAGCTCGAGGGGAGTGAGCATAAGACCTATGAAGCGGGTGAAAGGTATTAGCCGAAAGCTTAAAGGGGAGGGGGAGTGAGGGGTAAATCACTTACATCACTCCCAATTTATTCTTCAATCCTTTAACCAGAAGCTTTATCACTGTACTACACTATACTGTCACACTTTGCCTTAGAAGAACTGCGTGAGCAGGGTACAAAATATACTTAGAATCTAAAACTAAGGAACTACAATCCGATCGCTCCTAAGCGCTTCTTATATACAGGCTATGTACACGTGATCGCACACGTGTGCTCGGAGAGCGCATGTGCAATCGCATTGTGATTGAGGGCGTTCCGTGACAATTGTCTTAGATTAAAATTCAAGAAATTCACTAAGTCCTTTTGTAGTAAATTCTCTTGTTATATATGAAAATAAGATTAATCTGATTAATATTTTAAAAACGCTTTTTTCAGTACATTATAAAATTATTGAAGATTTTCTTGCACTGACGAAACGGCGGCTTCGTCAACCACTGATTCTGCCACCACAGGGTCTGAAAGGCCATAGTTTCGAGGCACAGAACTCCGGTGGGTCTAGAACTGTCGGGATAGAGATCGTGTGACTACGCTAGCGCTTGCGCTAGCGTCTTCCGGCACTATAGCATTACGCTTCGTAGGCCTAGCTTTAGAACCTTAAGCAATATTACAATACAGTGTGAACTTATAGTACTATATTGTCTTCACCATCCCCTTGGTGATACCGACAAGAACTTTTTTGGTTCCAGTTTTGGTGTAATGATATGTATGGTTTATCCATTTTTTCCATCATGACTCCAACTCGCAATACCTTGAATATACATATCTACACCATACGTTAACCGAGACTACTTTAACTGTGTCGCCAAGATTATTCATCTGATCTATTGAGGCTGCGATGGTTATCTAACATTTCGATGTTAAGACGAATTGAATATTGTATAGAAGTTGATTTTTTAGTTTGATTTGAGAGGTGGAGATTGAAGTATTTGGACAATAGTCGTTTGGGTCGATGAGCTGTAGTCAGATAGTGGTGAGATATCTTCTAATTTGTTAAGCTACCAATCCTTGATTGTTGCACTGAATCAGGAACAATCAATTGAATATCGTCGGATACATTTTTGTATTAAAAGCCCAGTAGTGTCAAAAGAATCAACTCAACTCGTTACTAAAGTTAAGTTGAGGTTAGCCCTCTGAATATCCAAACCCAAATTAGAAAGATTAGTCTATCATCTCAAGATGCGTAGCAACCATCCTTTGATTGTCCCGGTCAACCACAAACAATCAAACCGATATCATTCGAAGTTATCGATAATCTTACCAAATGAACGTTTCCCAAAAAGCTGACTTAGCCATTTCACAAACCACGAGGCTACGCAGCCTTGAGGTAAGATGAAGATATAGATTTCTCAAGAAATCTGACTTGGCATTAAAAAAACATGCAAGGCTAGAGCCTTGCATGCTTGAAAATAACTAATTAAAAGGCAGAAATCCATTACGTTCTATAAATTGGACCTATTGTAGGCCAGAATTCTACTATAAAAGCAAATTATCAACTGAATCCACCAATGGGTACCCAGAGAATAGAAAACAGCGCCATATCAAAGACCAATCTACTCCAAATTACTCCCCAATCCGCTCAATCAATTGCAACCATTTCCAACAGTCGCCATAGCCGACCATATAAGCAACCAAATCAGTAGTCCTAAAAAGGCAGCTTGGGCGGCATATACCCACCACTTGTAGGCATGAATCCGCGAGGTTTCATCCCTCTTCTCCCTAACAATTGTAGCGAAGCAGAGAATCGAAACTAAGGTAAAGGCAATGAAGAAAGCAGTGATTACAATAGAGGCCTGCCAGCCACTGCAAGCCTGATCCCGCTTCTCAAGGTGATTAGCTCCGACAGCACGACGCTTTAGTAATCCCAGAGATCTAAATAGACGGTTAGATCTATTGCGGATCGCAGGAGAAGAAGCTGAAGTCGAGGATATCTTTGAAGTGGATGGTGTAGCAGAGGCTATAACGCCAGCAGTACATGGGGTCAGTGCATCTTGGACGGAAAGGTAGCAGAGACCAGCAGTGAGAGTCGTGGACAGAGTTGAGATCGTTGTGACGGCAGTAGTTTTAGATACCTTTGTTGTCAATACTGTAGACGTGAGAAAAGCCTTGGTTGCAACGGAAGTAGTTGTAGAGAGCTCAGTTGACAAGATCGTAGACGTTAAAGAAGCTGTAGAAGTGACGTTAAGGGTAATCACGGCAGTGATTGTGCTCTGAGGGAGAACAGTGGTAGCGACGACGTTGGTATAAGAGACGTATACGATCGAAGTAGAGTATACAGTTGATTTCGCCCGTTCCAGGCCGACAGTACCGCTAGTATCAGTGGATACAGAGGAGTAAGTGAGAGTTTCGATCATGGGAGATAGATCGGAACCGAACGAGCCAGCAATAGTGTGGGCGGTAGCAAGAACACCAGCGGAGGTAGCAGAGGAGGCAACGGTATCTAAATCAATGTCAACGACAATGGCTCAAAACATACAAAGCTGGATATAGGAAAGGGAGAAGCTTACCTTGAGCAAGAGTCAAGGCGGACATTAGGAACAAGAGAAAAAGCTTATAGACATCCATCTTGATGTTGTTCTGGAAGCTTGATTAGTGTGATGAACTTAGTATGGAGATCTCATCGAGAGAACAGCAAGACATGCCGTTGGAAAAATTCTGTTCTTGGTGGAAAGGAAATAAAGGTACTTACGAGACGAAATTTTAAATCAGAGTTGGGTTATAGAGCTTGAATAGTGATTCAAAGAACCTTGCGTATGAATCAGAGTCAGTGATAACGTTGATGTATGGTCCAGAAAGACGTACGAATTTATTTAGAGGAACTGTTTCCGTTATGGAAGTCTGTGAGGTGGAAATAGTTGGGGAGAGGAGCCTGAACTGGATTGTACGTAATTCGGAATCTTGAACAAGCTTTTACGTAACGATTCAGGTGTGTGAATTGAGTGGGTAGGTACTTATTATAGGCTATATGAAATTGTAGTAATGTAAAAGGCAACGTTAAATTGATGTTGATGAATCAGTCTGGTTGCAAGAGGTCTTCTGGCTTTGGTGCGTGTTGTGGTTGAAGATTGAAAACTTTGTCGGGAAATGAGAATGAAGTTTTTCAACAGAGAAGATTTTGAAACCACCCATAACTTATTATTGTGCTCTTTAGAGGAATAAGCGAGCGTATCAGAGGGATTTTTGGACCAAAGCTCCCAGAAAATTGAATATCTTTCATTTTGCCCTGCAGTGAATGGCACGATCGTCAGGCACGTCCGCCGAAATACCGATCGTTATCCAGGATACATATCGATCGCGGTAAATATGATGAGTCAAGAAAAGAAACAACAGTCTGATGATGGATACGATCAATCCGCACAAGGCTCATGGCTCGTGGATGCTTGCTGAAGTTGTATCCTGCCTGTTGATGACTTTGAAATGTGCAAGGAATGGCCAAGCCGACCGATCTTGCGTCTCTGGCTTAAGATGCGAGGGCCTAGATGATGTGCCTTAATGAGTAAGCCTTCCAACTTCATCGACTCCTTCACAAATTCCTGGTCTGATGTGGCGATGCTAAAACCGACCCTAAGTATTAAAGGTAAAGCTTCTATGAGCGACTTTCGAAATCTTCAAGCAGACGTGGGTATACAATGGAAATCAATCTAAGAAGCACGCAAGCCTCCTGAAAGACTCGCGAAACCTTCAAAGCATATCAGTAGGCAGCGAACCTTGACTCCTCGACCACAAAACCCTGAATACAAGAATTTTTGGAGATCTGACTCTCCAGATGAGCGCAGCTTGACGTTGTGTTTTTTTTTTTCAACTACACGAATAAAAGATTGAGTTAGATAAGTAATCTTGGACCTTGGACATGCTTTCTAATAAGCTGTATACCGAACTTACACTAATATATTCGTAGAGCTATTTGCCAATACAGAAATAATCGCTCAATACGAACCTATGCCAAACGGTGAAGAGGCCCCTTGCTCTCGTGTCAAGTCTACGACCATAGCCTATCTCATAAAGCTTCATCTATGTCGGAAACAATATAAATAACATCAACAAACAAACTCCGGAACATTTCCGAATCTTTGGAGCTCTCGGAGTGACTCTTGGTTCCATAGAGATCGCCAACGAGCTTTCATCGAAATTCACTCGGTGTACTCCAATTCAACCCGTTATCAAGCTATATTTGTTAATTTTCACAAGAGTTGGACCTGGCCCGATATGGGTTGAATGTGTGGTCTGTTGAAGTCAAACGATGGCTCTATAGTAACCTGATACCGACGACGAACCCCCTCACAGAGCGACAAGTCTGAAGCTGGAACATCCGTAGAAGGTATCTTATATATGTGGCATAGCGAATAGCGTTCAGAAAGAGAAGGCATGGAAATTGAGAGCCATCTGGACCGTGTTATGCATCCAGTGAACATCGACAACTCGCCGGACGATTCATATCCTCGAAACAGAATGCAGAGCAAGCATTTTCAACCCATTGATCTTCTAGTCAATGCACCCAGCTTCTAGACGCCGACTGCCCAGGAACAGAACTGTGGCCAAAAATCGGCATGACCCCAGTGTGTGCCACTCCTCTCGGAGATTACGGAGTATTGAAGAGAAGTAAGATGTACAGGCTAGTTGACGTAGTCACACACACAGCGACCTGTAACCATATACTCCGGTGGAGCTTTGGTCTTGGTTGATGTTTATGACAAGAGATTTTTTAACGGGCATTCAGGCGAAATTGAGATACTCTACTCAAGAGGTTGAAATTTCAAAGGTACCAAATACCAAAGTGCATATCAAGAACCATCTTGTCTCTATGAGAGTCTGTTTGTTCTTGGCTTGAACACATGGTTTTAAAGGCTGCATGACAGAAATAGACACTTGTCTATCATGACTTGTCTATCGCTACATTTTAAATTTGCAACCAAACCTGTATTGAAGAGCAGTTTTGGAAGTCATTCCAAAGGTTTTATTTTGATTTATTTTTACAGAAATATTTTGGGTGTTCTTCAAGCTCGGAACACGGCGTTTCCTCGGAAGTGATGGGAAGTGATGGCTTGAGCGTCTTTCATCACCTCTATGGTCAAGAAGAGCAATACGGCGATGGCAGTACAATGTAAGCTTAGAGAGTTTCTTGACTGGGAGTTCTTTGCTCAACAAAAGACTTTAGGATTTTAGACTAACTAGCACATGCTCACCAATACACGATAAAAAGGAGAGTACAAAGGTCTTCTGCCACAAAAAGATGATCAAATGATGAACGAGCTGTGGCCAGGCGTATCTGTGGCCAAACGTATCCAATGATATAGGAATTGGGCTTGGGGTGTTGGAATAAGAGAAAGAAGATGTTGGTGGGTGTGTTAAAAGATCAATACTTGTGTTTGAGCTTGAATGTCCCGTCCTGTAGTTTTCACATAATTCTAGTATATTCCATGCTCTTTTCCAATATTTACATCCATCTTGCATTGGGAGAAAAGGAACTATATCACTATCATAAACCATAATGAAACTCTTCTTGTCATCTCACATTCAAGCACTATTCAAGTAGCGGGGCTCCCTCATCTCCTACCTGCAAGCGCATTTTGGCACTGGCTTTCGGTTGAACCTCGGATATATCTGATAGATATCCCCAACTTCCATAATCTTCTGGTGAAATATACTCATTACATTTCCCTTCCCCCCGATCCTATTACATTACACATCGCCCCTTCGAACATTCGAACAATGGCCTGGCCATATCCTTGAATAAAATATTTCATGTAGCTCATGGAAGTTACAAGAACAAAATTTACGTTCGGACGGAATTCCTAATACCCAACAGTTACATGGTGGCGGATACACATCGCAAAACTACAGCAATATCTCCTCCGCAAACGCATAGGTGCTGACAAATTCGACAAAAGAGCAATACTAAGGAGTGCATACTTCCTGTTCACAATAGAGCATAAGAAATATGGCCACCAGCACCGATGCTGTCCCTATAGAAGTGGCGGAATGTATATAGGTGGATGGAGTAGAACACAAGATAGTCGACATAGGAACTGGCGGAGATGTTGTTCTCGAAGTTCTCTTCGAAAACACGAAAGCTTGCACAAAGTCGATACCGAACGAGACGATTCAAAAGCTACGCATCGCAAAATCGCCGTTTCCTTCGACACGGGTATTCTACCGTGTCCGCCTTGACACTTTGAAGAAACACTCAAAATATTTCGAACATCTTCTTGGTTCAGATACATTTGGAGAAGGCCGGGCTATATCCGCCAGGCTTGCAGAATTGTCCCTTTCGAGCAAAGATCCTTCAGAGCTACCTGCAGGAGAGCTCCCTCGAATACAAATCACAGATGAAGATGATGCAACGAGGACCATCGGGAGGGAGATAGTTTTCAAGGATATGCTCAAGATTATTCATGGCATGGGACATTCTAGCAAGTCTGTTACTCTTCTATACATCTCAATTTTGGTAGTCATGGCAGATAGATATGATTGTATGACTACGATTGCGCGATACATCACAGGAAAATTCTCAAACTTCCGATACCCACCAACTCTCGACAAAACCGCGGAAGAAGTTATACGGCAGAAAATACTGATATTCTACCATACTAACCAAGTATTGCGCTTGTCCTCAGCGACTAAGGAGCTTATTCTTCGCGGTTCATCTCGCTGGTCAATATATGAAGAGACAGATTCTGACTTTCTAGCTGCTTGGTGGGATCTGCCGGAAGGCCTAGAAGGTGATTGATAGGTCACAATTTACCAATCAGAATACAGCTAATCCTCTACAGCTGAGCTTTCATATCGTCGATCACGGATAATTCTGACGATTTCTTCCCTACAAACGAATTTTCTCTCTATGTATACATCTCGAACACGACAATGTAAATTGGGCTATGATTCGTCAGCTGCCTGCGATTCCTTCCAGCTTGGTGAAATGGTCAAGTTCCTCACGAGAAAAAACCTTCTCTCACTCATTCCATTTCAAGCAGTCTCTTCCGACGACCCTGACTTTATTTGGCCTGAAGCATATACTGGTGATATCGAACAGCTAGTTGCATTATTGCGAGAATGTCCAAGCTATCAAATTGATAAGAATCATGGCCATTGTGGTTTACGTAATAAATTGCTTCCTGCTCTTAGCTACATCAAGGATTGTATCGATGGTGGCATTGGAATTAAATCCCAATTATGGAAAACTGAGAGATCAAACCAAACCTGGATTCCTAGCCCGTCGATAAATATTAGCAACAAGAAGGCATTTGTTGTAGGAGGCAAAGCAGTAGGAGATGACAGGCCAGAAAAGTTTTTCGACTTTAAAAGCTTGAATAGAGAGGACCTGACGTCTGGCGGAAGATTACTTGGTGTAGACAAAGCAGCGAAGAAATTGTTTCTAGCTGACAAGTGGGATTGGATAAGGGAAGTAGAAACGGAGAAAGAGAAAGAGAGGATGTCAAAGTCTTCGTTTTTCAGATTCTGAAGATCTAGACATAATTACTAATAATACCTATACATAAAGAGTATCGGTTCGAGATAATGTATTTTGTGCCGTATTCCGAATGACAGTCGGCAATCTCAATGGGCTGCGAGCGTGGAAAATTATCATCCAGATGGGCTTACCCCAAATGAGTTATATCATATGGCCAACCATGTGGGTGCAATGCCAATATCTGGGGTAGATCTCCATTCAAGCCCTGATGTTTGCGCTTATGGCCCAAGAAGGTTTAGATAATTTAGATGCTAGTGCAAAAGCCTACCGCCAAAATCCAAACTTGAAACGCCCTTTCCGTTTCACTAAAAGGCATGGCAGCAACGAATTGATCAATCAAAAAGGAGAACCTTGGAAACTTCTAGCCATGAAAGAATAGATTAATTAAGCAATTCTAATGTCACAAAAAACAAGCTTTTTAACACCCATGCTACTTGAAGGATCTTAACCGAGCCCCCTCACTTCCCAAAGTACTGTATATTTTACCGCTGCCTCCTTTGCTTTGAGAAATTGTTCGGTTCCTTCCGGAATAATAGGTCTCTTTATGATGGCCCTGTATGAACATGGAATAATTCGAGGGCTTTCTCCGCGTGGGGATTATGGATTGAGTAAAATGACCGGAATATTGATTTTCTATGGAGCAGGTAGATGCTAGCATGGCATAACAAACAAACATCCAAGAATCCATATGGAAGGTTTCATGTATAAATTTCGGATATTAAATCCGACTATCCTCTCCACTTTATCCCCATTAGCGATAAACCGTTGAATGTGATTTGATAATTATCTCTAGGTCCCCTGTTTAAACAAAACACATCAGATCACAAATTAACGACCTTGGTGGCATCTATTTAGTGATTGGCGTCATAATCACATTTTGTTCATCTGTTTACAGAATTTGAGCGAACCGCTGAGTCCCGAAAAAGAAAAGTGTCATGAAATTAAGTACAAAGAGGGTCCGGAGCGTTTGTTACCATTAGAATAATAAGATATCGACCCCAAATGAGAGGGGGAATGAGGTCAATTAATCGATGAAGTGGAGAATTGTGAGATCTCGTCTCATAAAGTTTCCCAATAAATACTTCCTCCTCCCGATATAAGCTTCTTTTCTACTCCTCCTTATCACTCTCACTTTAGTCATTCATTCATTAATTTTTTCAGTCGCTCTCTTTTTCCATTCTACGCTATGCGTTTCACAAACTTTGTTTTGGCAGCTGGCCTTACAGCAACCGCATTCGCAGCTCCGGTAGCTGTTAGAGATGAGGATGATAGCTGTGTTGCTGATTACGATGAGACCACTTCCGCTGCCGTTGTAGCTCAAACTACCCTTCCTTCTTCCTCTGCCGCTGTCGTTGCCGCCACTTCAGTTGCACCATCAAGCAGTGCCGTCAAGACCTCTGCCGCCAAGACCTCTGCCGCTGTTGTTCAAGCTTCATCAACCGCTAGTCCGGTTGTTGCTAGTTCCTCCGCAGTAGCTACTTCATCCCCAGCTGCCGCTGCCTCCACCAAGGCCGCTGTCGCCGCTGCATCATCGGGCAGCACAGCTGCCGGAAAGTTGAGATGGATCGGTGCCAGCGAATCTGGAGCTGAATTTGGAGAAGGCAACCTTCCAGGTGTTGTTGGAACCGATTACACCTTCCCAAACACTACCGCCATTCAAACTTTGATTGATGGTGGCATGAACATCTTCCGTGTTCCATTCCTTTTCGAGCGTATGGCCCAAAGCAGCATCACCGCTAGCCTCGACGCCACTTACCTTGCTAGCTACAAGGAGGTCATCGATTACATTACCGCAGCTGGTGCAACCGCAGTTATGGAAGCTCACAACTATGGACGTTATGACAATACCATCATCACTTCCACCTCCGACTTCGGTACCTTCTGGGGCAACTTCGCTACCGAGTTCAAAGACAACTCCAATGTTATCTTTGACTGTAACAACGAGTTCCACGATGAGCCTACAGCTACCATCTATGCCGAGCTCAACCAAGCTTGTGTTACCGCTATCCGTGGCGTTGGCGCAACCTCCCAATACATCTTTGTTGAGGGTAAGTCATTCAAACTTTTCTTTCATACTTGGAAACCTTGCATACTAACATGTTAATTAGGAACTTCTTACACTGGCGCCTGGACCTGGGTTTCATCTGGAAACTCCGTTTCCATGTTGAACATCACCGACCCTGAAGACAAGCTTGTCTACGAATTCCATCAATACCTCGACTCTGATGGATCTGGAACCTCTACCACCTGTGTCAGCAGCACCATTGGTGCTGAGCGTATCGCCGATGCTACCGCATGGCTCAAGGCCAACAACCTCATGGGTATCATTGGAGAATTCGCCGGTGGTGTCAACGCTGACTGTGAATCTGCTATCTCTGGTATGTTGGATGCTTTGGCTGCCGATAACGAGTACTGGTTGGGTGCTTTGTGGTGGGGTGCTGGCCCATGGTGGGGTGATTACATCTACGCTTTCGAGCCACCTACTGGTGCTGCTTACAAACAATACTTCGACACCATTGTCAGCTACGTCGCATAAGCGTATGTAGATAAGATGTATGATTAGGAGTTGAGGGGAAGGATTATGGCTGAGGAAGTGGTTTCTGATTCGTCTTGTACATATGTATTAGCATGGACCCCTGTGGAGGTTTCTGCTTAAAGGGGGTGTTTTAGCGGAAGACAAAAGAGGGCGGAATTAAATCTCAATCCGTTTTCAACTTTGAATATCTTGATCCAACATCGTGATTCCATGTATCTGTGCAACCAAGTTTTTCATCTTGATTGCTGCTGTAATGTGAACATACTACAAGCCGGGGACGATTGTTTGAAGTTTTCAATCTCATGTGGTATTGTGGCCTGACAGGAGCACAAACGCCGTTTCTGAGAAAACGAAAGTTTGGAATTGACCATCCACACCCACATGTGTTTGCTATGATACAACTCATGTGGCGTTGCCATATGATATTCGGTTTCATATCGAGGCAAAGAGTAGAAAATCATACGTACATCTGATTTAACAGCTCATTCATCCCCCCAAGAAGATGTGAATTCTTTGTAAAGTTCAAAGTTAAGTCCCGATTAATTCAACCAACGTCGTCTCGTACTCGACATGTCTTGGGGTGAATTGTGAGCTCTAATCAATAAAGCCTTTAGAAATACTACGAATAATTTCCATTGCCTTGCTGTTGAAATAAAGGTGGATGTCTCAAAACTTCGATATTAAAAGTTCACAAGGTTCAGGCCAAAAATAGTATGTTTCCACACGAATTATCATATTTCAAGTGATTTACCTGTAATTCAATAACAATTCTATTAAACCAATGAAAACATGATTTCTTTCTTTGGAGTGTTTTTTGCTGAATTTGGAGTTTGAAGTTATATTCAAAGTTTATTGAATAAAACACAAGTCACATTTTGGAATCACGTTATCAATTCCGGTGCATAAAATAAAGTTCACGCCACAGCTGTTCTTTCTCCACATCACTAAGGTTAAGACCCGTGACCCACTTTTGCTTTTGAACGACATCAACTTTCCATATCCCGAGACATGGCCAACCTACCCATAAGTTTGCCATAGCATTGGGATACTTATTAGTCCGAAAGCCTAGTCTATGGAATTCTTGAGCTGCGTGAGAATGTAAGATTCTGCAGTCACTCACAACGCAAGCTTAGGTCTTGTTCTGAGTAATTCTGCGGAGGACAGACCACGCGCTTCTGCAGATGAAAGTCAATCTTTCCACCTCGGCTCTAGTTTCCTGTAATTTTGCTTCTTTGAGACTTGTGGTACCTGATCTTATAGGAGTATTCAGGCTATGGATACGGGCCGAAGGTTATAGAGACAGTGTTTTCGATCAATGATTTAAATCATTGATTGTATCCGGAGCTTGCATTGTTATGAGTACAGCATGTTGTTCCATTTATTGGGATTAAGACATCAAGTACCTATGTTACTTTGAGTCATGGCGAGGAGATAGTACTCCAGCGTCATTCACATATTCTGCGGTATTGCTTTCGAGAGTAGCCATTTGGAATCTCTGGATATTGAACCACAATTATTGGTTTAGAATCCAGTGCATATTTCTATTTTCTTTACAGGTTTTGCAAAGTAGCTTTTGAATAAGTATTCTATCCTTTACAGTGTGAGAAACCATAGAAAGAATCCGCTCCTGTCGTTGAATCTTCCTCGTTTTATTTGGGCATGTCAATTCGTATAATCTGAGCATTCTTGTATTGTTCAAGTGAGAATCCACACATACCGAGGTCTTTATACTGATGTGGGGATCTTTCAGTTTACTCAGCCCAGACATTGGGGAGTTATAGCTAAATAATACTGCAAGTTTAACGTCTGGGTATTGTTCTTAGTACGAAATGACCACTCACTCGCAATCCAAACTTTCCACTAGTGCCGCAAGGCACCGCCATTTGGTTGTGATTAATGACATGCATGATACAACCCTTTAAAATTCTACGGTTAGCTGATTTACCTTTAAATTTCTGACATCTTCTATGCGTGCAGTCATTATCGTGCGACCTGAGTTTAAACATCTTAACGTCACCCCCAATAGATCAATATGACGTCAAATTCTAACTGACTATATCATTCTCACAACACACTGCTCTTTTATTTCCCAACTTGATTATAAAAACTCCTCTGTTAACAATATCAGTGACCAGTACCCATCTCTAAGAAGCACTTCTCTACTTACCATTACCTCTCATAATCTGTGAACTTCTCGCGTCTTTCTCACAAAATACTCAAGAGCAAACAAGACAAATTTTTCTTCAATACACAATGTTGGACAGTATATCTGGCGGTTTCATTGTACAACAGGTCCATCGTACCCTTCAAGCTCGTCGTGTGGCGGCACAACTCGCAGAGCTTGCTCTCCAGAAGGAAAATTCTGCTTGGGAGATTGCAGCAATTCCCGTCCATCCATGGCTCAAATTTAATGGAAGTGATAAGATGTTGGAAATTTTACTCGACTTTGTTGATTTGACTTCGCCATTCCAGCAGAATAAGCTCACCAAGACTCTAATTGAAATTCTTCCGAAGTACTCGAAGCATGCGACCAGAATCTATATTGGTATTACGTTTGGGATCCCCCACATGGATGTTATCAACAACAATACCAAAGCTGCTCGCCATTGGGCGATGGCAAACGTCGTTTATGAGCTTAATAAGTTCCGCCAACTTGATTCAGTTCGGGTCTCGATGTCTGTACAAAGAATTTACTGGGAACAGGTCAAACCTGTCAGCGCAATATATGGACTGGACTATACTCACTGGACTTTTGAAATTATCGAAAATGGTGCCGTGAACGCAGTTGAAATTGATTCCGACATTGATTGTAAATTGAACTCTGGTTTCAATGAAGAGATGTACTGGTGATGGAACATGGGGATTTTGAGCGAATTCAAACCACAGACCGCGGATATTTCGGGATGAAGGGTACACCCATCCGCAGATTATCATTGGTCTTTGCGATAATTTTTGCAGGCTAGGTAATGCTGAGGGGTTAGATGACTGCGATAGAGTTCATTGTAATATACAATTTCTGGGGTTGGCCCATAGACTGCTTCTTATATGATACCACTTGTTTTTAATAAAGCCGCTAGCAGCTGCTACACAAGAAAATAATAAAAAACTTCAATTCCCCTGTTTTCTACCAAATTTTTGATCTTTTGTCTTACTTTGATTTACTTCAATAATTTTTATCTATTTCATATTCAACAAATCTTTCCCAGCTTATATATATGATGATTCTAACTCTTATTGATCATTATATAATGCCGTATTGAATATCTACGCCAATTGACGGTGATACTTTAACCGTTTCACCAGTATAATCAGTTCTCGGGAGAATCATGTACGGAAGCGAAGTACGACATGTGCATGTATTTGTTCTCAGCGTCTTCTTCTGCAATCATAAATAGATTCAAAAGATCCTAGGATTTCCACCATCATTCTTCTTCTCATTACATTATTTTCAGTAGTACCTTCAACAATAACATTAAGCTTCATAATCACAACATATTTCTACACTTTTCAGAATTCAAATGAAATCTAACTACAACTCTACATCATTCAACATGGTCAAGCACCCGGGACCAAAATCAAACGCCAACTGCCGCAACAGAACCACCCGCCGTGCTGATCGTGTTGTAGATATTCCAGAACACGATATGGTCCTATATGTGCCTAGCAAGGCAGCTCTCTATGTCGATTTCGAATTTCCCCCAACCAGATCTGCTGGAGACGAGAAGGAGGCATTCGACTCCTTGATCGAAATTATCCCAAGATATGGCAACGATACCAACATCATCCATTTAAAGATCATCCATTTGAAGATGATGTTCAAGAAAGCTGAAGAGGATGTTGAGGCCGTCTATAGACGCGAAACTCTCGCTAAAGTTGTTGAACAAATCAATAATCTCCCTCACATCAAGGAGATCTCTTTTGACCTTAGGGTCGATCGATTCAACTGGAAGCAAATTGACGTCGCATCTTCCATCTATCGTCTCAAGTTCGTCAATTGGACTTTCATTCTGACAATCAATGATAGAGAGCCACAAATCATTCTCGCAGACTCCCGAGTTGATCGCGAATTGCGAGCTGTAGAGAGAAAGCTACAAATGTAGGCGTTGTAAAGTCAGAAGGGAAGGGTGGGTTGGGAGGAAAGGGGCTACAGACCGGGGGAGTAAACAGTAACGACTCATCATTTTGGGAAACGGAAAAGTCCACACATGATCAAGTCTTTCCATAGTAACCGTATCATATGGGAATTGATCTAGTAGGGCTTTTATGGTGTATGTCTGATTTACGCAGAATGAAGGGGCGTTTAGCGAGGCGGGTGTTAGTACCATGGTTGTGTGAACAAAGTGAATGACTTCAATTCAATGACTACTGTAATAAAGCTACTGTAGTAAAGCCCTAAGCGAATGCGAAAGAGACTAGCTCTTTCGATAAGTCTATATAATAAGACTTATCACTTTCAATACATAGCTAGCTCTTTAGATAGAATACAATTAGACATACAGGACCCACGCAAATCGTGGGTGCTACGTCTTCCGTAACCTTCTCGTACCAACAATGGTTTTGAGATATCGACATTTAGCTAGCATAGTTTTTCATTGACTTATCTCATCATTCTATCACAGAGTGGACTCTGTAATGGATGCGGAGGATCGCATGTATCAGGTAGCTACCGACGCAATAAAATCTAATTACATGCCAATGATATGCCTCTTCTGCTCTTTATAAAGTGTCCTGTGAAACCAGAAATTTCAGTGATTTACATCGCTTACTTTGCTGTGTCATTGTGATTACCAATATGACTAATATAATCATTCATTTTCTTGCATATTTTTCCATCAGAATGATTCTGAAACGAAGATCTTAGTGGCGTAGGTACAAATTGATGGATATGTAGCCGCTCGTTATTGTAATGCAATTCTGAGTAAGGCGAAATATCTGTGTAGAAATCAGAACATTACTGATCAACTTGCAAGCGAACTACGGTTTTTTGTGAGGAGATAACGATTTCGAGAAATGATATATAATCTTTCCCACTTTGTATATCTTGAGAAAATTAGCTGCAGTGCCTGTCGTGCGTATAGCCCGCGGGACTCGAGAGGCATGTGGAACGGAAGAGGTTATCATCGAACAACACGAAATATTGCACTTGAGTACTATAAATCAAGAAAGACAAATCCTAAGGCTATGCTCATAGATAGTTTTATGGCACATAATAATATAAAACATAGAGTTTGTATTGTTTCAACCCCGAAGGTTATGCGTAAGCCGTGAATGAAATTGGAACTATTACGCAAATCACACCACAAGAAATTTACCAATATTTGTTTTATAGCGACAATATTTCCCAGAAAAATCTTGAGGGTTCAATTTCAGTCATTAAAAAGACTCATACATTCTACCAGTCACTCCTAATAATCCCACCATAACATGAATATAACTATGCCTGTACTATCCAAGCTGCCTTTTAAATCCTCTTCCAATCTTCTAGCTACATGAAAATCCCGATCAAAAATAGATCTCCAAGAAATCACTCATCCCACCAATATCAATTTCCATCCCCCAAATTCTGATCCGATTCCGTATCCCAAGTATAACACACTTTCTGTCCGGATATTGATCATGTGATCATACAGAGGGTGCTGTATTAGCTAGCGCGGGCGCTAGCTCATACCTATAAATGTACATATCTTTCCATAGTAAATGATCAAGAACAATTACAACTACAATAGACCAAAGTACTTTACACTTATCAACCAAGTTGATACCAACACTATCACTACCCGTCGAACTTCCACCCGAACAATGACTATCAAATAGTTCCGCATACCAATCCGAATCGATATTCACTCTATCCCGACAATCTCCACCCACATAATACTCAAACACAGTATCGCACCTAAGATTACGAAATTCAAGCGCACCAGAAATCTGTGCAATATCATATTCATGTAACCAGAAGATGAATTCGCTTCTAGATGAATAGAATTTGTCGTTGAGAGTATCGATTATGTCGGAGAGATCTTGCCTGACTCTTCTGCGTCCGGGATGATCGTTTTCTGATTCTGGGAAGTAGATACGGAATTGGATTTCTTGGGTAATAGATGCTTATTGCGAAATATGGTGTTTGACATCAGAATCTTCGTAGGCGTATTTGATTGTTAAGGTGCCATTATGGTATGAGCATTCGGAGTGCCATGGAATGTGTGAAGACCTTTGGACGTTTTTGGATGGCTTCCGTAATATTCGAATTGTTCAGTGTTGTCGGTACGAAGGGATGCTTTTGTTGATGATATGTAAGTTGACAATGTTAAAGTGTTATTGGGAATTGGCTGGTGTTATATATCTACCAGCTGCAATTCTATTCACGTGTGCCAAACTATAGAAACCTTAAGACTATTCGAGATGCTAATGAGACGGTGGTAGAATTAACTCTCAAAGAATTTCTTTGTACCCAGTGAACTTACACCTCGAGTTTATCGAGGAGGTCAGAACAATCGTTTTATTGAGACATCACTTGACATAGACATGTCTCAACAGGTCTGAATATTTGAATTCCTACAATTGTGTGAAACTTCACCTGACAATGACAATTGTGCCTCTGAAATATTTCACAGTCCACAATAAGACCAAAAGAAAATGGTAAGCTAAAAGTTTCGTAGCATCTGGATAACATAGCTCGAAGGAAATTATGGGGTCACCTGAAAAGGATTCGCGGAAATTGAGATGTGAAAATATAGCTTTCGCAAACATGACTGTATTGACTATCTATAACTGGCTAACATATCACCTTATCCCCCTTGACCCCCCCAAAATATTATTAGCCAATATCCTGCAGTAGAACCTTCATCTATTTGCCACAAAAGCCATTGTAGACAATTCTCGATCAATCAAACATTCCATTATCATTGAGACCTTCGAGTCGAGTGTAAAGTGGTGAATCAGGACTGATAGAGATCCAATTTCCACTTCGGCCACATTCGTATCTCATACTCCACTGACGAAGACCACGCAGTTCAAGAAATGGAGTAACACAAGAAATTTGGTGAAAGTCTTCGGTTTCCAAGCTCAAAATAACTTCTAGAGTTCTCAACTGACGGAAAACTTTGAGAACTCGAACGACATCTGAAATACGCTGCATGTTTTCAGCCCGATTAAGAGGTCCATAATCAACGGTATGTGTGATTCCGAATGTTGGAATATTGCAGCGAAACCTATCCTGTGCTTCGGGGAATTGGATTCTGACGATAACTTTTTTGATGAAGTCGGCATACTGAGTTAACGTATACTCCAAGGTTTCTCCCTCACTTTCCATGTGACCCAGACTATAGTCGTAGTAGATTGTTAAAGAACTGTTGTTGCCATTTTAGCTGAGTTCGCGGTGGTGTGGAATGTCATTAGGTACAGTCGCCATTTTTGGCTGGACTCTTGACGGATGATGGAAACTGAATCTGTGTGCATGCGGCGATGGTAATGCTATGTTGGCATCCTCGGTGAAATTATAGGTATTAAGTATTTGACGGTTTAACAAGCTTTCTAGGCCCGTATATCATGAGAACAATGCCAAAAATGTATCACTGAAGGAAGCTCTCGAATCATGAAACCGAAGTCACTGTTGATTCGAGACAGGGGTAGACTACGAGTCGAATATATAGAAATCTTTCGAGAATACCCTGCTCGAGAGGAGATTTGTTGTCAGGATGTCTTAGGCCACAACAAAGAGCAGATATTAAGTATGAATCAGATTGGTGCTTCTTGCAAGGTTGCCATTGTCTCCTAAAACTTCTCATCCATTAATCTGTTGAAAGACCATGCTCTGTTCCCTGTTAGACGATGCAAAGAAATATACTCTACTCCCATGGAAAGTGCTCGTGGCAGCTGATGCAGATACAATGATGCTTTGCTATAGGGACCCCCTTTGTAAGCTCTGATCACAAACTGTCTAAAAGTCTCATAAATTACCACATCTATAGCTTTATTGATGAAACAATGTTTCATAAGATTTCAGGCACACCAATAATTTCTGCGGCATCATCGAAATTCCCAATCTCAATAGAATAGCGAAGTAAGTTTCTTCCGCATCACGATGCCAAAAAGCAAGGACAAACCGAGTCGAGCGGATCGCTTGAGGCGAGATACTGCGCATGTTGAATCACATACTGGCTTAAAAATTGTTAAAGGATCTCTTCTCGTCATAACCATCAACAACGATTGGCAACTGCAGGCCCAGAACAGAGGTGATAACTCTCTTTTATCACGACTCCCTGCATATTTACAAGATGCCAGGAGGATTCGAATCGAGATGTTTTGCCGGTATCCGAGGATCAGACAAGCCCGCGAAGATACCATTCAGAAGATCGAATTATTGACCAGGATGAGGGAACTGTTGAACAAATCCAAGATTATCGACAGGCTGGAGGTATTCTTCCACACGGGGCAAGAGAAACTTGACCGATACATTCCTCAGCTTCGGGCTGTTATTCCTCTCTATAATCTGAATTTTAGGAATTGGATGCTGCACTGCTATTGGGGCCGGGGTCTAAACACTATCGAAGTGAAGCGCGATTCCGAATTGGAGAGAAAAATTATCAGTCATCCATGGTTAGAATTCCTCCACAGAAGACTCTTAATCATCAAGCTCGACCACACCAAGAAGTGCAAACTACGCAAGGGAATCAAATATGAAGATGAGTGCGAGGAATTGAAGGAATCTTTCTTCATAATTCTCCCTCTTTTCTTGAGCCAAGCAATGGACATCCATATCGAAGTTAGACCATTGAAGCGCAAATACCTGTTGGTACGCATGTTTGACGACCGCAAGATGATGATTGATAAAATGGTTCTGCTTATCAATGGATATCGAAATGTCAGGAAGGTTAAGGTTGCCTTTCCGGTTGATGGATATACATCGGACTACTCAAATTTTGCAAGTTGTTTCCTTGGCTTAAGGCCGACTTGGAGATCTTTTGCAGTTCTTGATGAGGAGAATAGAAGAGAGATCCCAGTAGGCTCGCTCGCCAAGCGCAGAATTGAGGAACTTCGTAAAAGCAACAATTCCGGTACTTCATCAGCGGGTAACCGGCTCACAAATCTTCCCGGTGAGATTTTTAATATTATCATCGCTCACCTACCTCCCATCTCTGCTAATTCTTTACGTGCTTGCAATAAATTACTGGAAAGTTTGATTGATCCACCAAGACTTTGAGATACCCTTCCTGTTATTATTCAGGTGGATCCCAAAGATATTCCTGCAATTTGCAGCCAGAAAATAATCGCTAACCACTCATATCTGTTTGCATTCTTTCGTTGGACGTGGGATTTTAGTTAGAATATTGAGTTATGAATGCAAATATGGATCAGATTCATTCAATCCCGGACATCAAAAATTTGCCACACTTGTAGTGACTCCTTCGTTTTGAAACAAATGCAAGACTATTTCTCCTTATATCGGGTGTTAGGTGTTAGATATTCGGTACAAGGTTTGATGAACTGAAGCCGTGATCTTGCTGCAACCGCTTTTTAATCTGTCCAGTGAGCCCCTTGTGAGTCTTCGACGAGTTTTCTACCAGCATGACTACTAGGGACTCAATATTCTAGAAGCACACCAAGGAATTTCGCTTAAGCAATCAAATCGCCAAATCCACAACGTCTTAAAATAGACAAACATCAGGGCTTTATATCTCTAAAGGAATGTACGAAATAGAATCCATTATTTAGAAAATGTAGATGTATAGTTTGATAAAATGAACTAGGTCAGAGGTTTCAAGCGCACCGCAGATGGTTCTAAAACAATCCTCTGACTTTTAACAAAACCACCCGGCTGAACTTTGTGAAGTAGTACTAGATGTACTCAAACTTTGAGTTCGTGTTTTGATAAATAGGAATTCTTGGTAGCTGCTGTAAATCTTTTCACCATACACGAAAGCTACGCTGTGTTCCAGGGAATATTGTATTATTACATTTAAGTAGCCCTTTCATACTTCCCTTTCATCTGCTAGCTATATATCAAGAATGAGTTTAACATTAAGGTAACCTACGCATTATTGACCCGTAATTCCAGACTTCTAGTCCGAGTCCGAGGCCGTCCATATCTCCCCACCCTCATCGCTGTCGCTGGGATAATAGTTGCTGTAATTTGTTTCGCCATATAGACTTTCAAGGTCTGCAAGCCAGTTCGAATCTATGTCAACCCTATCTTCCCACTCGTTTTCGATAAAGTAAGTTAATTGGCATCCACTAAGACGAAGTCTTTGAAAAGCACGAGCACTTGAAAGCTGATTTACATCGAGTCTATTCAGAAAGAAGTTTGCTTCGAATTGGGACACGTTTGTGAATTCATTGTTGATGACGTTGACGATATCTTCAATTTCCCCTGTGACTCTCGCAAGATCAGAGTCGTTGTAGCCCGGGTTTGGAAACGTAATATTGAAGTGTACTTCTCGGGTATTCGAGGCAAATGCTGAAAGGTAACACACAGCTGTAGAATGCCTATAGTCGAAGTTAATTGTGAGCTTGCCGTTGCTATCATATTCAAGCTCTGAACAACTCATTGTATTCTAAGTTCTTTTCCTTTTTTGTTTAAAGGGTACGATTCTAGTTTGAGGATGAAGTGTATTTTTGTAAGAGTTCAAAGGGAATTATACAGTGCTATATATCTTTATGTGTTGAATCAATGGAAGCATCAAGACTACTGGAGTGCTATTCGGAAAGAATGACCTTTTGAACTTTTTGATGTTTGGAAACATCTCCTGAAAGTCTTTGTGCCGCGACAAGCTATTGTAGGAATCTTATAAACATACCTGGGTAATTGAAGTATTACTTTGGAAGATCAATCAAGGGATGTATGTCTTGGACTTTGTTGAATTACCCATCTGCAAATGCTCTGTTGAAAAATGAAGGATCTGATTCCATAATCGTGATTGTGCAATTAGATTCCGAATCGACCCATCACTAAATGGAAAGGCGTTCAAGCAAAACAATACAACTTATTCAACTACAAAGCTAGAAATTATACGTGAAACTGTATAGAAAGTTCTCGCAATCATGAACCGAAAACCCGGTACCGGAAACTCAGTTGGCTGGACTGGAACAGTCTATGAGGTGGTAGTACTCTCGACATACCTGATACTTTTGTACTCGCTATAATGCTTTGTGAAGTCACTCGGTATTTGTTGTTTTAGAGAGCATCCGAAACACCATCCCCTCTTTCATATCGTCCTTGACGCTGTTCCGGTATTCAGTGCGAAAATCCTCGATAGACTTGGGATATTTTTGATTTGGAAAAGTTGCAAGTGAAAGAGCCCTCGCAATTAGAAACACACCAGAATGTCACAACGCCAAGTTATCGCTCATATCTTAGAGCATGAGAACTTTTTAATTTCGGGTGGAGACACCCTCGTCATAACTTTCGACTACAAACGACCAGCTAGAGAGAACATTGAGAAAACTGGTTTCAGATCTCTGCTGGAGCACCCCCAGGATTTTCGGGATGCATGAAAAGAATACAAATCAAGATAATTTGCCGGCTTGCTTGTTACTCAGGAGTCCACAGGCGTACGAATTGCCCGTATGAGATAGACTATGGAGAGGACACTGCACACGCAACCTAGCTTTTGACAAAGATGAGAGGTCTCTTCGACAGATTCAATATTGAAGAGTTAGATGTTGAGTTCCACTTGCCTTGGTATAATCATCGTCAACTTCATGCTGCAATTCCACTTTTTAGCCTGAATTCACGGGATGGACACTACATTACATCTCTGGAGTGAGTAGCAAAGATAAAATTATAGAAGTGAAGCAAAACGGCGATGAGATCTTTAGACATGACTGGTTGCACTTTGACGAGGATAATACTTTGACTATTATACCCAACAGTCATCCGAGTCCTGGCGCCATCAAAAGAGAGAGAGGTTGAGGTAGAGGTAGAGGTAGAGGTTGAGGTTGAGGTAGAGGTAGAGGTAGAGGTTGAGGTTGAGGTAGAGGTAGAGGTTGAGGTAGAGGTAGAGGTTGAGGTTGAGGTCAAAGGAGAGAGCGTTTTGCGAAGAGGTGTATTTAATGAATTTTTTTAGATACACCCGTTAGAAACTCGATTGAGCTTAAGAATCGCTAACGACACACCGCGTGGATGATTGACGAACCCTTGAGCTTCACAATCACATGTCAAAAGCTTCGAAGAAAGGGCAGAAATAGAAGATGGCAAGTGAAACAACACCAATTGCCGTGCCAGTTAAAGCTTCTTTGCTTCTTTGGAGCACATGTGAAAGAGTAAGCAGTGAAGTGCGTGATATGGTATGTCAGAAAATGTTACGTTCTGGTTTCGGCTGAGAGCTCTGAGACCAACCTTGTAAAAGCATGTGAGTGTGAAATCGCCGTTAACGTCCATGATTGGTTGAATTCCGACCGAGGCATCCTCAATATAACTATCTATCCCTCTCCAACACCGACGTGCATTTTACTTTCCTCCTCCACTCATACATCTTCTTCATTTCTATACCTCTCATTGCATAAAACAGAATTTTGATCACATATTACATTAATATATTGCCAAAATGTCAGCTGGTAAGTATCTATCGCAAGTGAAGGACTGCAAACAAAGTTGACAGTGAACATAGCACAGAAACGTCTTGGACAAGTATCCGGCCATTTGGCTGGATCGCAGAGCACTATTGCGCCCACAGAGGGTGATAGTGGCCGCGCGAAGCTCTTGGAGAAGCATCCGGATGATGTAAGAACAGCTATTTGATTCTAAACATGCCTCTCGATCAATTGCTAATATTCTCCATTTCAGATCGTCGTAACAGCTTGTCTCCGAACCGCATTCACAAAGGGTGGCAAAGGAGGCTTTAAAGATACAGCAGCAGCAGATTTACTCGTTGGCGCATTCAAATCTCTCATTGAACGTTCGAAAATCGACCCGGGGCTAGTAGAAGACATAGCTGTTGGATCGGTGCTTCCTCCTGGAGGTGGAGCTACGGAATTTCGAGCTGCCGCTTTGGCTGCAGGATTTCCTGTATCTGCAGCAGTCAAAAGTTTGAATAGGCAATGTTCATCTGGTTTACAGGCATGCGTGGATATCGCAAATGCCATCAAGTCCGGCATGATTGATGTCGGTGTTGGTGCAGGTGTCGAAAGCATGAGTTTACAATATGGGTATGGCCTAAATATTTTTCCGTGTGTATTCAAAGCTAACGATGTATTCGCAGACCCGGTGCAGTAACAGAATTTTCCGAACTTCTCGAGTCTCACCCAGAATCTGCGAACTGTAAAGTGCCTATGGGCGTTCTCTCCGAGAATATGGCCAAGGACAAGGGAATTCCACGTTCCCTGCAAGACTCATTTGCAGCTTCATCATACCAAAAGGCACTCAAGGCTCAAGAGGAGGGTCTTTTTGACGAGGAAATTGCTCCTTTGACTGTCAAATGGGAGGACCCAAAAACTGGCGAAATAAAGGACATCACTGTTGCCAAGGATGATGGTATTCGACCAGGTATCACCGCTGAGAGCTTAGGCAAAATTAAGCCTGCTTTTTCGAAGGATGGTAGTATTCATGCCGGAAATGCTTCTCAAATTTCAGATGGAGCTGCCGCAGTTCTTTTGATGAAGCGTTCCACAGTCGAGAAACTCGGTCAAACTATCCTCGGAAAATACGTTGCCGCATCTATCGCAGGTGTAGCTCCTTTACTTATGGGTATCGGCCCTTGGGCTGCTATTCCAAAGGTATTTGAGAAGACCGGAATCAACAAGGATGATGTAGATATCTTCGAGATCAATGAAGCATTCGCCAGTCAATGTCTTTGGTGCGCAAATGAGTTGGGACTCGACCAGAAGAAGATCAATCCTAAGGGTGGTGCAATTGCTTTTGGACATCCTCTCGGATGTACCGGAGCTAGACAAGTTAGCACATTATTGTATGAGCTGAGAAGGACAAATCAAAAAGTTGGCGTAACTAGTATGTGTGTGGGTACTGGTATGGGTATGGCTGCTGTTTGGGTTGCCGAGTAAGGGTTTGAGTACACTTAGGATAATGGTATTTAGAGCAAGGAACAGTCTCGCGGAAAGGTTACGGCGCATGGTTGTACAAATATAGCAGTAGTCATTAGAAGACACAATGTATCGAATGAATTTTATTAAATTGGACTTCAATCCAGACTAGTTTGAAACAGTTTCTTGATGATCAGTTGAGAGGCTCGTGTTGCTATATATCCTACAAAATTTGACCTTGAGCCATTTGGGATAACGCCTAGTTGGCTTCCACTGTGCATCTCAGATATTCCTTTCTTTTTTGCTACTGTATGATATTCTGCTTGACGTTTTGAACTTAAATGGTTCCATTTTGTATCCAAGAAACTGGAGGAAATTTTCAATGGGGTGGGAGAAGAGACTTTAGATTTCACATAATGACAGATTAGATCGCTTGATGTCACAATAACTTGCTCTCATTGGGCCGTAACAATCGAGAATCCGGTCTTATTTTGTTGGTCGCTACGTCATTCCACTGTGTGCGTGTATTAGATATCGGAGTTAGTTGTAGAGGATTCGGAATTTCCATTACTTTACCCATTAATTATTTCATGTCTGCCTGCTTCGATAGCCAAAAGTTCGGTTCATGTATGTGCAGCCTCTATAACATCATGCTTTGTTCCTCGGGGATCAATTTCAGAGCTCGCCCTTCACAATGCATCTGGATTTGTTAACGATACTTCAAATTGGTGTACGAATCGAGTTGTAATACTCCACTACGGTTGATATTTTCGGATAGCTAAATACGGTGAGGTGGATAGAGTAGATATCAGTTATAATGGATTCACGCGCAAACCTCGTGTACGGCTACTACGGAACAATGTTTTCCAGTCATGTATACGGTGTTTGATTTGTATCTGTGGTATATTAGTCTTGATAAGCACCTGTGTGTTCGAGCTTGCTCCATTCATTTCGCATCTAATTTCCTGTAGATTCTCCTCTACGTAGATACACATCGCAACAATCATCATCCAAGTCAGATCTCCAAAATACTCATCATCAGAGAACTCAAAATACAAGTAAACTAACTGTTCAACTCCAGTTATAGGAAGCGCTATGTATAACATAGCATCGACTACCGGTATTGGTTACACAAAGTCGATCTTGGAGGTATTGACCAATATTCAGCTCGGAATGAAGACTCGAAATAGAAAGACTGAGCGCAATCCGCTTGCAGCTTTCATCGCTATAGTTATCTTTTCCCTCATCGTAATCATAACAATCATTTTTCAACTGAGGAATTTTCTCCTCAACAACAAATCTCTCCACCGAATCCCAGAAACTACTCAACCCAACCGAGACCCCAACCCTCTTACTCCCTACGCACATCTCAAACCTCCTCAACCAAATAAGCAAAAAATTATCAACTACTTCAATCCCCGCTTCCAAGACATTCCCGATTTGCATATCCTCAGAAGGCAAGTTCGGGAAAATATAGATGCGATTTTCGTGGGTGCAGTAGTGCCTTGGCCCGAAATTCTGGAGGCGGGTTTTGGGTATGGTGCGCTGGCGGTGATTGATCGGGAGGTGAAGTTACAGGGAGGAAGAGGTGAGGATGTGAATGAAACTCGGGAGATGGGGAAGGAAGCGCATCCTCGTGATAGAGATGTTGATACGCCGGATTGGATGTTAGCGCTATTCCCTAAACCCGAACATGAAGATGAAAACGAAAATGAAAATGCAGATAAATCGCCTCAGAAGAAAGGAGAAGAGAAACCCAGAGAGCAGAAATCTACATTTCCGATATGTACAGATGAACTTCCGGTTAAAGTCGCGATTGCGAAACCGTGTAAGCATCGCTTTTGTAAACCGTGTTTGGTGGATTGGATGGTGCATTTGGGGGAGAGGGGGAGGGAGAGGGGCGAGGGAAAGGAGACGAATTGCTCGTGTCCGGTTTGTGGGGTGGGGATTAGGAGGGTAGGGGGTGGGG
>PHWZ01000296.1:0-48090 GCA_004379285.1 Botryotinia calthae | reverse complement strand
GCTTGGTGCCTCTGTACACCGGAGCACTTTGTCCATCCATCTTGTATCTTTCAGCAGCCCAACGACTGGATTCCTCGCATTGTTCAAATATTTCCTTCATCTTTTGTGGATCATCAAAGATTTTTTTGTATTGAGCGGCTTTCTTCGCAGATATGGGCTTCGCCTTTGGTACTTTGGAAAAATCCATGGCTTGGTTAGGTGGTCTCTGGGTTCGTGGCTTTCGCTGATGAATGAGGTCGCTCAATTTGTAATAATCATCAGTAATTGGTTCTACTTCGTCTTATCCCATTTATAATATCAATGAAGCTCCTCCGTTCCTTATGTGAGAGCTCAGAAGTTATCTGATTTCAAAATGTGATGGTGAAGTTAAAGGTGAAAAATGAAGTGTGTCGGAATCCGTACTCCTATTAGGTACACACGTGATAGGTAGTTGGGTACTGGTCTAGCTAGGCATGACTTCAAACTCACTTCATCCAAAGCATGACTTCAAAGTTCAAATAATCATCAAATAAAGCATTCTTTTCACAAAGATGACAAACCATGGTTCAAATGGATTAAAATCTTACCACTAACACTTTAACCAATTTGCTTCTCTGTTCTTGTGTATATACCAATTCGTACCTCGCATGATCAATTTTGGTGGCACTTGTGCACGAGTCTCTATACTCGGTTCTGCTCTCAGTTTATCACCTCAAATTTTTGAGCTTGGGTTGAGTAGTGAGTCGTGACCTCATTTGATTTAAGGCAAGCTAGTCTGCTTCAGATCAAGGGGTAGTGTCGTTATTTTGATAACCTCGATTAGAATGAAGTTCCTTTATAGCCTGGTATTTCTTTCATACATACCAGTTGTATATCTAACCCTCTCATTCCTGTGGGTTTCAATTATTCCACTCTGCTCTAATCTCCCACCGAGACGTGATATATTTGATCTCATCCGCGACCAAGAAATTATAATCATCTAAGCTGATAAAAGTTGTGCTAGGGTATTTTCTGTAATGATCAACATGCCAACCAAGACCAGTCACTTGGCCTTCTTTCCTGTATTGCATACACAAATTTTACAGCGCAAAGAGATCGAGCGATGGATGAAGATTACAAAAAGTGCAACAATTTTTAGACGTAGTTAGATCACTATAAAGACTTGTAGCCCGTCCGCAGTAGTAGGAATGATAAACTAACCAGTACAGTTAGCAAGAGTGTAGTCTCTTTGTCACTTAACCCATTTCCGCGTACCGGTGGTTAACGAATGGTTTCGTCGCCAGAACTTCAATTCTCCTTTCCCTCGCACCATCACTTAGCGATTGCCAAGTCTTTTGATATGAATGCGCTTTAGAAATATCAAAGGGGGTCCAATTCAAACATTAGAGTAGAAGTTTTCAATAGGATTAGAGTTATATACAAGAACAAGGATTTGTAAGCGAGCCATAATTTAGCACATAGTAACTCGAACTAATAGACACTCTCTTGCTCTTTCAGATACTCCAGGCTTGGCGGATAATCCACGTACCCAACCGACGAATTTTTAACATAGAACGTCTTCCGGTCGTACGCATTCAAGGCCACGCCCTTCTTGATCCTATATACCAAATCTGGGTTTGTAATAAAGTACCTTCCGAACATGACCACAATATCCTTGTCTGGATTTTCTTCATCAACAAGCCTTTGTGCATCCGCTGGCTTGTACCCTCCCGCGACAAGGATAGGTCCGTTCCAAAGTCGATATGCAAAATCTAGCCTCTCATTGCTGCCGCTGTAATCATCGCCACCGGAGATTCGCGACTCGACTAGGTGTAGATATGCGAGGTTTAATTGACTGGCTTTGCGGATGATGTCCATGAATTGCGGAATGGGATCAGTCATTCTCATACCCTGGAACGGACTCCAAGGGCTAAGGCGGAGTCCAACACGTTCCGGGCCAACAGCTTTGACCATGGCTTTCATAATTTCGTTGATAAAGCGAGACCTGTTTTCCACACTCCCGCCATACGCATCGTTGCGCTGATTACTTGTATCCTGAATAAATTGATCGATGAGGTAGCCGTTCGCGCCATGGCACTCGACACCGTCAAAACCCGCGCTGATAGCATTTTCTGAGGCGGTCGCGAAGTCTCCAACAAATTGTTCGATCTCTTGGATCGTTATGGCCCGCGGTGTTGGGAAGTTTTCATCGATCGGAATAGCGCTTGGCGCCACGATGCTGATTCCTTCACTTTTCGCCACCTCTACATTGGCAGTACGGCCCAATGCAAATAACTGGCAGAAGATAAAGCAACCCTTGGCATGAACTTCATCTGTAATCTCTTTCCATGCAGCAATTTGGTCTTTGCTTCATATCCCTGGCGCGTTGGAATATCCGCCGGCGGCTGATGGTGATACAAAGGTACCCTCTGCAATCATCAAGGTGCCGGGAACAGAGGCGCGTTGGCTGTAGTATTCCTTCATCATAGGGGTTGGCACACGATCATCAGTAGCGCGGAAGCGAGTGAGTGAAGGCATCCTGATGCGATGCTTCACTTCCATATTGCCAATTGTCAAAGGCTGGAAAAGGCGCGATTGAGCCATGATCGAAGATTTCTAGAGGCTCGATTGGAATGATCGGGATATTTCACCTCTTGTTTAATCGACCTGAAGTTTAAGTATGCAAAAATAGCCATATCTGCCACTTGGAGGAGGTTTATATACTTTGACACCCTTGTTGTTTGTTGAAGAAAGCTGTAGTCAAGATAATATGAAATTTAGAAGCATTACCAATCAGTCCGAAGAATTATTAATTTAAGTACTCTGTAGATTAACTCAATATCGAAGAAGCAGATATACTTCCAGTAAAGGAAGAAGGATATTGTTAAAAAGAGTAAAGAGATACTTCCGAATAAGGAAAGTGGGTACTTCCGAATATGGTAAGATGGTACTTCCAAAAAGGGATTATATCTTGTTGCGTCGCACTGGGACCAACATCGGTTTTTCCCAATGATCGGTGCGATTACCCAAGTTGCTGAGAGAAAAACCTGAATTACTACGCATATTATATATGAAAATCTAAAGATATGATTCTGCAAAGTAAGATGTTATCAAGGTACTTAAAACGCTTCATTTCTACTGAAATGGTAGTCAGTCTTGGCTAATATGTTCAAATCTAATATTCAAAATTCGAATCAGTTTAATTTGTGTCTTCTTCCCAGAGCGCCTTAACATCCGATGTGAATGCAACGTCGGACCAAATAAATTGCTTCAAAATTTCATGCAGTTCCTGCCATGACTTATACAAGCCGCGGAGTCTAGAACAAGTGTTCAAGCGCAGGAGAACAACGTAATCTGAGCGTACAGTTTCCGTAGTGGTGAAAGCCCCGCCGATATACAGGAGCCAAAGTAACAATTCAGGGTGATCTTCCCATACAGGGTCGTCGTTCGCTTGTTGTAATTCACGAAGTAATCTTAAGGAAACGTGGGTCTGTAGAATCCAAAATTCAGCACGTCATAAGACAGACTAATAAAGACGTTTGGCACATATTCGAATATATTTTAATCAAAGAGTTCGCGAAGAAAGAAAGAACGGTGATTGAGAAAAAACGCAGTCCGTATGGGCGACGTACCGGAATTACTAATGCGCACCAAACTTGGCAGCATAGCATACTAGAACAAAGATATGCAGCAAGCTTACAACATTCTAAGATGGAAGAATGACCCACTAGTCCCACCAGTCGTGACTGGATAGATGCTTGGTGGTTGTTAATATTTGCCATCGCTAGCGGCTTACAGCTTGAGGGGCCGGAAATCACTCGAATACACGACAATGCATGTATATCTTCCAGTATTTCAACCAACTCTTTGGTTAGTACTTGGGACCGGACCTGGAATCCTGGCGGAAGCCGGAAAAGGCTTGGGGAGTACGAATCTCTTTTCCACTGAAGCTCGGTGAAAGTCGTATGGTCAACTATGCGGGTCGAGCCTGTCATAAACGATGAATTCAAGTCTTGCCTGTATGCTAATGTAAGAGCAAATCACTGAACTGCTGCTTTATAGCTTACCAAAATATAGCCCGCTTGATTCCGCTAGTGAGATATATTCCCTCCGTTTGACACATATCAAGCACCTGTTTTATTGCTCTCATGTGAATTTGAACTTGAAACTGCATCCCAAGGCGAGCCTAGAACATCAAATTATCAGTCTACCGCAGCTGCAAGCTTAGAAAACTTAGGAAACCTAAGAGGATATTCTCGCAGACCTCTACCCCAGTGAGCAACAATATGGCCCCAATGGTTGTTGTCATAGTAGTCCTATCTATAGAACTCATTCTCTTACGAATACAACTTATTGCTTTACTCTGGTACCTAAGACACTCCTGATTGATGCCCCCCTCCGTCGCCGCAAATGCGAATGTAAGCATGACAGCATTCAAAAGAGCAGGGTCATCCAGCCCCGCGTTGAAAACTGTGTGAAAGCTATGATATACAAGCTCATTCTTAACACTGAAAATCGGCTCGGCAGCCTGTCTGGCTTTGTCTGAATCGTTTTATGTAAGCTATTTGTTCAAAGTAGCTTTTCAATGGCTATAAAGGGCTTACAGTTGCTAAACAGGGCATGCAGTCTCGATGAATCCACAGCCAGCGTCTGGAATGGATCAAGCGTGCTGACGGATGGGGACAACGGTAGTGTGACTCGGGGTTGGCTACGTATTCTATTGCTCGCCAATCTTCTAGAGTAATCTTTTGACGACGAAACTCTGAAATTGTCACCTGATTCTTTCCGAAGCTTTCGGTTGTTCTCGAGTGCTTGCTTGACAGCATGCGACCGGGCTCGACGCTTTGTATCATGATCTTTCAAATCATCTGGATTGCTGATCGCGATGAACAGGAATTTTGAATCTGAGGAGAGTCAGCAATCATACAACGAGAGTTTGCCAAAAAGTGAAGGAATAAAAACTATCCTTCAACCTACTTGCAACGGACTGGTCAGTAGATTCTGTGATAGATTGATTTGATGACATCATTTGACTTTGTTACTTATATGAACCAAACAGTTAAAATAACTATGTAGTTTGTGTTTGTAATAGTGCGATTTGAGAGCACCTTGTTCGGAGTCAGCGTATTGTTTAACCGTGATCCCCCTGTATTATAGAACTTCGGAATAGAATAGGTCAAATCGATTATAAAAAGTAGGATCATGGAAATCTATCAATCAAGTGGGATAGAAGAAAGAAGAAAGACTTCTAAACTAAAAGTCTGCCACCATTTGAGTACAGTGTACTGCCTGTATATATTCAATCCATCTTTCATCGCTTACAAATACACCTCCGCCAAATTCCCTGGGCGCGCCCCAGTATTATAACAATAACCACGTGACTATCGGAACCTAGGCTCAATGATCAATTGGTATCATAGGAGAACCCTTGGAGGATTCCAGAGGGAGCATATATGTTTGCAGGGGCATACGAATACGTACCCGTCTATACGAGCGCACTAGACTAGAGGTAGGAAGAAATCATTTGATGGAGCAAGAGGAGGAAGATCTATATACATTCGAGTCAGTATAAATTTCATTGTCTTACTACAATTAATCCTCTATATAACTCTTATCAATAATAGACCTACAACAGTACTATCCAGTCATATCATACAACTAGATAGTCTTCGAGATCGTTGTTAATCGATATTCCTATCAACATCTTACACTACCCTACCTTATAACTTGTATGAATTTTTCAATCTCAAAAAGTATTATTGTGAAACCTATATTGAATCTCGTATTATATAAAATACCTATTGATATACTAACCGCAATATAAATATGTAATGGCCGCTTAGACTTGTGTTTTCGGGTGTAATTATTCCATTGATATGGAAAACCAGTTCGTAATACGCGAGTTACTCAGCGCAAAATGATATATATATTTAAGCATAACGCTGCCCTTCAACAATCTATTAAGAAATCTTCTGATTTCCCTGCTGGCGCAATGGTAGCGCGCAAGACTTCTATTAGGCTCAAACCTATTTGATTCCATCTTGAGGCTGTAGGTTCGAGCCCTACGTAGGGAGTAACCCTGAGTTCCGTCGGTTTAAATCCGACTCCCATATCACCTTTTGGACATTCCGTTGTTTTGATATCCTTTTTTGAATTTCGAGACTCATCTAGACGATTTTTGGTGTTGGCTGCAGATTTTTTGGCGAAGGGGTCGGAAAATAGTTTGACCGAGTGCACCCCGCATTTTAGATTCATCCAATGATAAGCTCAACTCACATTTTTAGTCTCAACAGCTTATCTTAGCTCCACCAGCTGCTCTGAGCTTCCAAAAAATAATATCATCCCACCATCCTTTCCCCCTCAATGTCCAAAATGTCAACGATAAAACGCTTTACATGTTTACGATGTCAATTCCAATCCCTTTTACGACCTTCTCCTCGTCGTCCATACCATGTCTCTCCACGCTTACGTTCCGAAATACCTAAACCGTCCATAGCACCCAAACAATCTATCGACATAAAACACATACGAACGAATCCCGAATTATACGAAAAAAGTTGTCTAGAAAGGAATTACAAATTGCAGTCAACATACCCAGCTAAAATCATAAGTCTATTCGAACAATGGCACGAACATCAACGCGATGCAAGAGCATTACGGGAAAGAAATAATAAATTAAAACTTCAACTTGCAAATCCAAAATCAATACGAGATGACGGTTCAGAAGAAATTCAAAAGTTACGCGCCCTGTCCAGAGAGGAGATTATCGCCGAAGCTCGAAGTCTGAAGGATAAAATCTCTGAAACAGAATCTTCAGAATCAATGCTCATGACAGAAATCAACACACTCGCATTGGCAATTCCAAATCTTACATCCGATTCCACTCCCCGCGGCTCAGAACCAAAAGTAATAGGAACCATCAACGAACATCCCGAACCCAAAGCCGCCTCCTCAGATCGAGTATGGCGGTCTCACGTCCACATAGGTAGCGAATTAAACCTCCTTGATTTTTCCTCTGCAGCCAATACTTCCGGTTGGGGATGGTATTATCTACTTAATGGCGCTGCACTTCTTGAACAAGCCCTAATCCAATACTCCCTCTCTCTCGCTCTCTCAAAAGGCTGGTCCATCGTTTCTCCCCCCTCAATGGTCTATTCCCACATTGCATCAGCATGCGGTTTCCAACCCCGCGATCAATCAGACGAACAACAAATTTACTCCATCGCCCAATCTCCTTCCGATTCCGAAAGCGCAAAACCAACATATTCCCTCGCCGGAACCGCCGAAATTCCTCTCGCGGGAATGAAAGCAAACACCACTATGCACGATTCCCTCCTCCCCCTAAAAACAATCGCCACATCCCGCTGTTACCGCGCCGAAGCTGGCGCTCGTGGTATTGACACCAAGGGACTCTATCGAGTGCACGAATTTACAAAAGTCGAAATGTTCGCCTGGACGTCGCCTTCCCTCCCAGAAACCACAGAAATCTTCAACGAAATGCTTTCCCTCCAAACCACCATCCTCACCTCCCTCAATCTCCACTGTCGAATCCTCGAAATGCCCTCTACCGATCTCGGCGCTTCAGCTATGCGCAAAATCGATATTGAAGCCTTCTTTCCTTCGCGCAGAGAAAGAGATAATGGATGGGGCGAAGTGACATCATTAAGTATCTGCGGGGATTATCAAAGTAGAAGATTGGCGACGAGAGTGGATATTGATAAGAACGGAGGGAAAATTGCATTTCCGTGGACTGTTAATGGAACAGCGCTTGCGGTGCCGAGGATTGTGGCCGCCATTTTAGAAAATGGATGGGACGAGGAGAGAAAAGAGGTTAGGGTGCCCGAAGTTTTGTGGCCGTGTATGGCGGGGAGGAAAGTTTTGAAGAGGGAGTAACTTCAGAAGGGTAGTATGGGTGGTTTATGTCGACGCGGGGTAGTTGTGTTCGTACTTAAGATACTAATGGGGACAGATTCATATCTCTACTCACAATGCATGCAATGAATGATACCAAAGAAGATATGAGAAGAAAAAAAATGTAATTGTACTTGTACTACTACTACTAACTACCTAACATGCCGCCTTCGCAAGGGAATCTTTGAAATTGAAAATACCACAACCAAAAAGGATATAAAATATAGTAACCGCTAAAACGCTATTCATAGAAAGGAAAAAGATATAAAAATCATAAACTTCAATCAGGACTTCATCAAGAAACCCACATACTAGGGTATATTGTGGGTCCTGTCATAATCCCTTGCTTCCTAGCAAAAAAAAAGCCACCCCTTCCTCCGTTTCCCAAAGCGAGTAAGCGGGTCAAAAAAATACAAGAATTAGACCATTACCGCGTAAATTTGTTGCTTACGAAAAGCCCCTCCATAGAATCCAACACTGCCCACATCAGCTCCCTCATCTCCATCTCCAACCATCAATGAACTAAGCAACTTCCTCTTCATACAAAACCACCGCATTATAGTCTTTTCCTTTTCCCAAACTACTACTCGACAATTCACTTTCGGTACCCAAATGACTATTGGTTCCCAAGTCCGTTTCCGTTTCATAATCCGATTCTGACCCCTCACCCCTATCTCTATCCTCATCTCGATCTCTTCCACCACCATCAATACTCTCCGAATACTCTGTTCCTTCATTTCCCGTTATAACAGTAGTACCATGTCTACTTCTTCTCATTGTGTTTGAATCTCTTTGATTTCCGCCTTCATGATCGGAAAGATGGCCTGGTTCTTTGTTTTCCTCATCTTCATCTTCATATTCTTTCAAAGCCAGATTCTCCTTGTTAAGTTCTCCGTAATTGCGGGATTTGTTTGAGTCTTCTCCCCAGCTGGTTTTGCGTGGAGTAGCAGCAGCACTGGGCCGTTTGACACTATGACTGCGTTTGAAGTTGCCAGTTGAAAGATTATTGTTGATTTGACTCAGGGATAGAATGCGTCTTTGGGCTTGATTGGCTTGAGGTCCTTTGGTAGGAGAGCGATTTTTCATTGCCATATTAACAGCACCCTGTGTAATCGATGGAGCTTTTGAAGCGACGCTGGAGGCAATAGAATGAGCCGTTGAGTTGCGTTGAGTGGGGTTCCGTTTACGACTCATAGGATCCCGTGCTTTCTTTCTATTGCCATTTGCTAACAAAAGGGCTCGGGAATGATCAATGACTCCCTCAAGTATGCGTCTCTCAAGTCCTTCAGCTCTTTCTTCCATTTCTTGTAATTCTTCATGACGAATTCTTAAAGCTGTTTCCAAGCTAGAAACATCAGAAGAGAGTCTCATTTTTTGATGAAGCAAATCTTCTTTGTCGGTCTTAAGTTTGGTGATATATTCCTTCATAGCTCTTTCTTCGCCTTTAAGTGAAGCAATTGATGCTTCGACTTGTTCCTTCTGAACAAGACGTCTCTCCAAGGCAATGGCAGCTTCTGCGGCAGCTTGTTTCTTACTTTCATGGTCATCTGCAATTTTTTGGGTCTGGGTTGTGACAAATTGAGAAACTTCTGCAGCAGTGGACATCATTTGTCGATGGATCTTGTCAAGCATTTCCAATTGTGCCACGGACTTTCCGGCTTCTTGCACATGATCCACAAGCTTATCAAGCTTCTCGTGAACTGGTGTATCATCGTATTCAACAGGAGGTGGGATTTCTGGTGGAGGAGGAATTTCGGCGATCTTCTCCTTAATTGTCTCTACCGAATTCTTTGAATGTTCGTAATGCTGACCAACCATATTAAGAACATCTTTGATCATGTCAAGAATTTGGGGATTGTACTCCGTTACAGCTCCATGAACTCCTTCCACAACGCCCAAAGTCTTCAATATTTGTTCACGTGTGAGCTGGTGCTCGACCTTAGCATCGGCGTGAGTTTCTTCCACTCTAATAAAAGTTTCATCAACACGGTTGAAAACCGTCTTTGAAGCTTCCTCCATCTTTTCGGCAGATTCGGTCACAGCACTTATTAATGTATCAAGTAGGCCCTTGACATCTTCGGCCACTTGCTTCGTGCTTATGATGTTAGCCTCAACTTCTGTTGTTTTTTCTACACCGGCTGTGGCTCTTTCTTCCAAGAAGTTCTGGAGCTCGTCATATTTGGTAATGATTTCAGTAAACTTTTCATCAAAATGTGAATCGAGCTTGTCCCACGTTTGTTGAAACTTTTCATCGGTATCGAGCTTAGATCCAACCATACCAGCATTAGTCTTTTCAAACTCTTCTGTCATAGCATGAAACATTGCTTGTAGATCTTCGGACATGGTGCCATTTTTGTTGATAGTTTCTCCAAGACCTTCAAGGAATGTGCGAACTGTCTCGACATTAGCTGTACCTTCGTCGAGCTTCTCCTTGACTGCATCCCTGAATTCCATGAGGAACGACTTGACCTCTGTAACACGTTCACTAACACCAACGGTTTCCGCCTGTCGTTCCTCGAAAGCTTTGGCATTCGTCGTTGCATGTAATTCAATTCGGCCGGCGGTTTCCTTCACCAAGGTACGTAGTGTGGTAACTTCATCTTTCGTGGCTAAAGCTGCAAATTCTGGAACGACAGTTTGCTCGATGGCAGATTTGATGTCAAGACATACAGATTCGACAGCTTCAACGTCCGTCTTTGTAACCTTGTCGAGACTTTTGAATTCGTTACTGACTTGCTCCTTTATTTCTGCAAGAGCAGTCATGACCTCATGTACTGCAGTTTCGATGGAAATTATGTCGTCTTTCTTCAAGACTTCCTCAAGATGTTCAATCATTGCATTGACACCATCTCGGGTTTCAAGAACAAAGACACCCATGGTCTCAATGTCTTCCTTCCTAGCAGATTGTTCAGGGTCGATCTCATCAAGCTTAGCTTTTGTATTGTGAAGCAAAATCTCAATTGCTTTAAGGTCCTCCTTCTTGACTCTAGCTTCATCTGGTATTACCTCGCGAGTAACAACCCCCTCCACTTTATCTTGAACATTTCGAAGCAGCTCCTCGATTTTGGCCAAATCTTCTTTGGTCACAGAACCAGGAGCAAGTTGTGGTGCAGGTTGTTCCTTCGACTCCAGTGCTGCTACTTTGATGCCAAGCTGGGTAATAAGCATCTCTAGATTCCCAATATCATTATGAGAGAGGCTGTCCTTAGCTGGAACCAATGCACGGTCAGAGATTTCTACCAGTGCTTGCTCTTTCTTTTGATTCTCTTTGAGAATTTCAAAATCAGCTTTGACATTATCTAGACCTTTCTTGAGGGTGTCGAGAATTTCATGATTAACAGTCATATCGATAGGCTTGTTGGCAGCTTTTTCAACCTCAGCTTTGAGAACAGAAAACCCGTCTTTCAGAGCGTCGATGATTTCTCTGGTTCCTGGCGTGTTTTCTTCATCATCACCTCGTAACCGCGAGACTTCCATACCAGGTTTAAGACCATCGAAACCTTCCTTCAAAGCATCAAGAATCTCATCCTTATCATCGCTTGCTCCTGATCGAACCAAAGCTGATGCTATCGAGCCTCGGAGATGCTCAAGCTCACTGTGGACTTTTTCTAGACCAGTAGTTGAGCTTTTAGAGATAAGTTCTTCCACTTCGGAACGAAGCGTAGCAAAGTTATCCCGCATGTTCTCGAGAATCTCATCTTTACCTGTGACATCTGAGGCTCGATCAACGTAAGCTTCGATGTCAGATCGGAGCTTCTCAAATCCGCCTTTAGTTGCATCTAGTAGTTGCTCGGAATCCCGTCCATTTGCAACAACCTGTTGTTTAGCCTCGTCTGACACTGCCTTGAATTCGATTCGTATAGAGTCCATAATTTCATGTATACGTTCGGAGACTTGAGCTGTGAATTTATCAACAGATTGAGGTGAGCTTTCTAGTCCTGCTTTCACGGCTTCAATAACATCAACACGGGTGATATTTTCCACAACTTCTCGGCTTAGATCAGTAGACGCCTTAGCAGCAGCAAAATCAAAGTTTTCGAGGCCCTCTTTGACTGCTTCAAGAATATCTTCTCGGTCAACCTTGACATCATTTTCTGTAGTGAGCGCTAAGTTAAACGTTTGTAGTCCCTCCTTCACTGCATCCAGAACATCCTCACGACTAACACCTACTGGAATATCAAGAGTAAGAGCATTGTTGTATGTTTCGAAGCCTTCCTTGACAGCGTCAAAGACGTCACCTTTGCTAGCATTTGCCTCTCTAACGCTAACGATGGCGGAGTTGAATGTTTGAAGGCCATCTGAGACGGCTTCGAATACATCTTCACGTGTGACTGTTGGTGGGAATCTTTGAGATTGTAGACCAACTCGTACAGCCTCGAAAATATCAGCTTTAGTACATGTAGGTGTGACACCTCTTGTCAATGCCGAATCAAAGGTTTGGAGTCCATCTTTCACGGCATCAAGTATGTCTTCACGTGTGAAACTAGCACCTTTGACTGCTTCGAGAATGTCATCCCGGGTGATGCTTCCTCCAATGTCATGGATCTCAAATCCGCTCTTCACAGCATCAAATACATCATCTCGAGTGATTGAATCAACATCCTCCCGAGTTGATAGAATTTCTTTCGATTGAAGGCCGTCCTTTATGGCTTGGAGAACTTCATCGCGCGTGATACTAGATGTCTGCGCTTGAAGTCCTTCTTTCACGGCCCCAAGAACATCATCTCGTGTAACTGTTGGAGAAGCATCTTTGGTTAATGCAGAATCGAACACCGTCAATACTTCTTGGACGGCCTCCACAACTTCGTCGCGGGTAAGGGCACTTTCAATATGGTAATTCTGAAGATTCTCTTTAATAACTTCATGGACGTCATTCCGAGTTATGCTACCACTAGATTCATGTGATTCAAGACCGACTTTGATAGCCTCGAAAACTTCAGCACGGGTTGCAGAGCCTCCAATATTTTTGGTTAGAGCCGAGCTGAACCCTTCCAGAACCTCTTGTACAGCATCGACGACATCATCGCGAGTAATTCCTTGGCTTGGAACTGAAGCTATGGATGAGCCATGGAATTTGGTCATAACTTCCTGCATGGCATCGACGATTTCTTCGCGAGTTGCTCCAGTTTCGGCTCTTCCTCGAATAAGGGCTGAATCAAAAGTGGTCAAAACATCCTTGACAGCATCCATTACATCATTACGTGTAAGATTACCACTTCCACCAACTTCCCTAGTAAGAGCAGAACCAAAAGTATGAAGTCCCTCTTTCACAGCGTCAAGGATATCGCCGCGATTAATGCCAGTGTTTCCACCAACCTCGCGTGTGAGAGCGGAATCAAAGGTTTGCAGGCCATCTTTAACAGCCTCGAAAACATCCTCCCGAGAAATTCCTGTTTCTTTTTCCTCGGGGTCGGAGGCTGGTATTAATGCGCCAAAGTTAAAATTGTGGAGACTCTCTTTCACGGCATCGAAAACGTCTTCTCGACTAATACTATCTCCGACTTCCCTGTTCAAAATGGGAAATTCAAAGCTTTCAAGGCCTGCTCTTACAGCTTCAAACATGTCGTCGCGAGTGATGGCTTCTTCGCCATGATGTGGTGAATGAATACTACCGGAGAAGTCAAACGTATGTAGGCTTTCGGTAACTGCGCCTACCACGTCATCTCGAGTAACACCTCCATCCATCTCGCGATTCTGGTTAGCAAGTCCAAATGTTTGGAACCCTTCTCGAATAGCGATCACCATATCGTCCCTTTTGATGTCATCATGACCACGGTTGATAGCAGCAAAATCAAATTCTTTGAGACCCTCTTTAACGGCTTGAATCATTTCAGTTTGAGTGAACCCTTGAAGAACCTCTGCACTGAGTGCCGTGGGGTTTGCAGAAAAGTCGAAAGTTCTAAGACCTTCTGCTACAGCATCAAGCATATCGTCTCTAGTGATTTCAGGTTCGCGAGGCTCTGGCATTGGTGCAGCTGGAAACTCAAACTCCTCAAGGCACTCACGAACAGCATCGAGAATTTCGTCTCGAGATAGTGATTCGTTATCCACTGGCGGTGGAGTGAAATGCTTCAATCCTTCAATGACTGCAGCGAAGACTTCCTCTCGTGTTGCTCCCGGTTCGTTCTGAGGCGCAAACTCTTGAATGCCCTCCTTCAAGCATGCCAATAGTTCCTCTCTCTCGAGACCAAAATGCTGCAATTCGATATCCGGTTTATAGTTTTCCCAAGCTTCTCGAACCGCATCAATAATGTCTTCTCTTGATTCGGATTTTTCAGTTACCGCTGAGCGTACCACGCTATAGACTTCTTTGTAGTCAATCTTTTGTGTGGAAGCGGATGCGGAGTTTTGACGACGGCTTTCACGGATAAGTTGATTCATATGCTCTTTCAACTCCTCCAAGCCATTTTGAACGACAATAGTGACATCGGCACCATTGGAAGCTCCATCCTTGCTGGCTTGATCTAATTTTCTGCCGATCTCTCGTCCCATGCCCAAAACCTCACCACGAAGTTCTCGAACTAGTGCCTTGACTTCTGCGGTAAGGCCACCTCCTTGCGCGACGCTATCTTTGACACTTCGTATAACTTGGATGACATCGTCACCTAATATTTCACCCGATCGACTGCGCCCTTGCGATTTGCGTCGGTCTCTATTTGCTCCAGTGGCGACAAGAGCCTCTAATTTCTGTGCGACAGAAGCCGGCCTATCAAAATCCAGTTCTAGTCTTGGCGAATCCTCTTCAAAGCTATATTTACGTCCCCTGGTCTCTTGTTCGCGATTGTTGTTGTGATGGGCAATTAGAGATTGAGAAATTTCAGTATTTTTCTTGATAAATTCTACCAGGTCCTCTAGTTTTTTGGCTGTCGACATTCCTTCCCGGCCAAGTTGCTCAGCGATTTCCGTAAGCCGAGATATTAACAGCTCCTGCCCTTCCTTAGTTCCCATCTCTCGCAGTACCCTTTCGAGCAGAGCCACACTAGCAGCATGCGCAGCAGCATCGCTAATGTGTTCTCGACCATGATCCCTCGTAAGTGGGGTGGATAATAAGGTTTCTCGATCCAATGAAGCAGCGAAGCTGTTTGGGCTAGGGATTCGAGGAAGTGAGAATCCTTTTGAATTGCGTGATGAGGCTGGTGAAGCATGTCCTTTGTTGTCCGCGTAAAGATTATTGCCTCCATATAGTGTACGCTCGGAGCCAGCATCAGACAAGCCAGTAACCAGTTCTCGGAGACTCTTACGTATATCCTCGTCCCTGGCATTTGTCGCTTCCTTGAGACTGACTAGATCCGTAGCGTTATCCTTACTTCTTCTACTCAATTGCGCCATTTCTCTCTGCAGGCTGGTACATATGCTAGTGAGACTAAGAATTTGATTTGAGATGGCATCGAACGTTTGAGGTTGTCGCACTAAGGCAGTGGAGCCATTGGTGACATTGGCAAGAGGTGGATCTGTCTCCTTACTCGTCATATTGTGAAGAGCCTGCATCGTGGCTGACTGAGGGGGAGTGTTTTCGCTAAACATACCATGGGGTGGCCGGCGCAGTGAAGGTCGTACATGTATAGAGTCGCGTCTTTCCCGAGGCGACTCGGCTCTTTTGGTAGGTGTTGTGGCTCGAGCCGAATCTTTATCTGACATCTTGTCGGAAAATTTCTCTGGTGACGGGTCGAATGAGAAATCCTTGCTGGCGTGTGGTGTCGCAGGTCTTGCTGATATTTTCTCTGGGGGTTTCAATGGACCGAAAGTTCCACTTTCAATAAAACTACTCAAATCTCTGACACTACCATTTTGCAAAGATTGCATTCGTTTATGACCGGGAGCAGTACCCTTAATCAGTAAACGTTCTGGGGATGGTTCGGTGAGGCGTTTTGGGGGTGGTATATTGATAAAATAAGTATTGTCGCGAGCTCTTTCAGTAAGCGCCGCATGTGCAGACTTGATAGCAGCCGAAGTTCCTCGCGATGAGACACTCGGGGATGAGGGGTTCATGGGAAGTGGAGGAGGTGCGCGTTCTGGATCAGAACTATCCCACCTATAAATTCACCGTCAGAATCGTGTTGACATATAGATGAGATAAATAAAAGCTTACATTGGAACAATTGCTCGTCCAGAATCTATTGATGAGGATAGGGAATGCGCGGAATTTCTATGTACAAGAGCAAGTCTATCGCCATCGCGAGAAGATTCTCTCTCTGAAGAAGGCATTGCGGAGGATAAATCCCCGGAATGTGTTTATGTGGAATGTTGATATTGTGGAGAAGATGCAGTAGTATGTATGTAGTCGAGGAACTTCGCGATACAAAATCCCGATTTAATGGAGTTGACTTGTTGATGTGAAGAAAGTATGGGAATAAACCCCAAATTATGCAAAGGTCAAGAGGTTTATGATTGTATTAATTGTAATTGATTGCCAAGTGGCATTGGGGATCGACTGAGCATAGAGTGTCTCTGTTTTTGTTCATTAAGAAGTTTGAAAGGAATCCATAAAGTAAAACACAGCGGTCAAGGAGTCAAGGAGTGTTTATTTACTTTTCACGAGCTGGCTGGGGACGCAGCGGGGCAACCATTAAGCACGGACAGTTTTAGGATAAATTGCTTAGCGCGAATCAATTGACGGCATGAAATTTGAACGGGCAGCTGATGACCAATCAATCCCTAGTTGGGTTTTTGCTCGATAGCCACTTCTTTTTTTCACACCAGCCACACAGTATTAGCGCCACTGTCACGTGCACGATAAGCGAGGGCTCTTTCGCACCGAGCTAGATTTTAGGAAAAGAATTCTGAATAACCTCGAATTACCTACGACTACGACAAACCCTTCGACAACTAACCACAGTCGCCATGAAGTGTTCGTTGACTCCGGACTGATCAATCGCGAGATTACGAAGATTCTAATTTGAACTTATAGTCCTCAAGACCGGCCGTGTTGCCATCATCACCAGAGGCAGATATGCCGGAATGAAGGTAAATTTTCACTCTTCACCATCTACCACTCCCCACGAAAAGACGAATTCAAGCGAGCAATTTTATGAGCAAAAGAGCGTCGGCACATGGACTACTGGAATTGGAGTTGTAAGGAATATTTGCTGATGGAGGAATAATTACAGGTCGTGATCATCCAACCCCAGGATGCCGGCAACAAGTCCCACCCATACCCTCACGCATTGGTCGCCGGTATCGAGCGTTACCCATCCCAAATCACCCGCCGTATGTCCAAGGCCAAGCAAACCAAGCGCAGCAAGGTCAAGCCTTTCATCAAGGTCATCAACTACAATCACTTGATGCCAACACGTTACACTCTTGAGTTGGAGGGATTGAAGGGTGTTGTTTCCGCAGATACCTTCAAGGAGGTTTCTCAACGCGAGGAGGCCAAGAAGACCGTCAAGAAGGCTTTGGAGGAGAGATACACATCAGGAAAGAACAGATGGTTCTTCACTCCTCTCAGTATGTTTTTCCCTTCCTTTCTATGGAGTTATGTGCGAAGAATCAGACGGGCTAACATTTATTGCAGGATTTTGAACAATTCTTCAGCGTCATCGGGTCGGAATGGGGTTTATTTACATGGTCTAGTCGCATCATGAGCTAGGAATGCAGCAACTCCATTAAAAAATGTTATGAAGCTTGCTTTCCACGTTGCAAACGTGAATAAAATGTACATTTTGACAAAATCTCAGTTGCCGATCATGAGAATACTTGGAGAATGTTGGGTCAATTGTGATGTGAATCTGGAGGTGCCTTCATACCGACAAATTAACACAAGCGACGTTGAGGATTTATTACGATCTCTGGCATTCGATATGGTGGATATGGACATGGGTGGAGGAGTTCTGATTTCGTCCTTATTCCAGAACCTGACAAGTTTCAATGGCCCCTTTTCGGATCTCACAATTCGATTTCAGCAGTCCGCATCTTAAAATCACAATCCCAAATTTCTCGAGAGTCCAGTGCAGATATTTCTTGAGCATTAATTTGCAAGTGCGCAATTACAATTGACTGCGATCTTTTCCCCACGTATTCATTTGTCCCAGTTCCCATGACGTCCAGGCCTTACCCAAAAGTTTCCTTCCTTTAGTATCTCATGGTTTCCTACCCCACAACATTCAATTGAAAAGTTTCCCGCAACGAATCAGGATCTTCTCCATAATTTACCCTAAAACAGGTTCAATTGCCAAATGCAACAACACATTGAGAAACATACCTCTGGATATCCGTCTCTAACTCAGTTTGTTGAATAATTTGCTCTAATCTAGAAAGTCAATCTTTTCAACGAATAGCTTAGATCTCTTGCTATTTTCATGCAATGAATTTCGTCTAACTGGCCCATGTCGATTTACTTGTTAGGGCACATTTACGTTACCTATACTTCGTACATGCTCACATTCTGAGTAGTCAGTATAGTAAGCTGTAACAATCAATATAGTATACTGCAATGCAACATGAACTTCATGAACAGCCTCAGCCTTCACGTCACCTCCCGATCATCGACCCAAACATAGCACAGAACTGATACTACCTTCCATTTTCTCCGTCATTCCTTGCTGCTTCTCGTGCGTCACTTCCTCACTCCCTTATGCCTAAAATATGAACTAGATTTTCCTTATTCTCCTATCCCCGTTCGCTTCACCACATGACTGCGCCCGAACATAGCGTCCACAAGAATATAAGTCAAGACAACAATTCTAGCGACTCATCCCCTCCGGCTCTTTTTCCCAGCTCACTAAGCTTGTAAATCAAGCCTTAACGACTCACCATGCGAAAGCGGTTTGCTCTACGTGTCTCTTACGATAAAAGGGTCGACATATTTATACTTTACATCTATTTCCCGGGCATTATAGTATCTTATCATCGGCTCATTTCTCACAAGATCACAGATTACCTTGTCGCTCTTGACTTTACTCGAAACTGGGAAAGAAACCCATCTGTGTTTTAAAAGTTTCATGCATCCTCAATATTCCTGAGATACGGCATCTATATCTCCAAATGATACTATAAGTTCAGTGATTCTAAGTAGAACTCATAGCTCTTGTTTCTCGACGAACCTTCCGTCATCTCTATATCACTGTGCGATATTTCTAAACTAACGGGCTGCTACGTATCAACCTTATAGAAGAGAGCGTCCAATAATACCATTCCATGGGGATTTCGTTGCAAATCTCAAACGAAAATTCGGACGATGATTTTCTTCTTACAAGCAGTGAATTACACGGCGTACATATTGTTCCAGAAATACTTACAGTCAATAAGGCGAGGTCTGAAAAGTTTTGTTGCATGTCTCAAAAAAAATCAAAAAAATCAACGGCTGTTCACTCCAGACAAGTTTTTAGCCGTCGTGGGTCATTCCAAGGTACGTATGTAGCCGGCGAAAAGTATATCAGAACGGTTTCCTGCTCATTTTAAGGATCCCGAAACTGAATTTTCCACTATCTCAAATCCATCTCTGATCCATTAGGTGATTGTTAATTGCAACAATCAGGCTTCAAACAGCACTATTCTTCATCCTTCAAGTCTTCGTTCGGCAAGTTGGCTACCACCGCAGGATCTTGAAGCTATGTGTGCGCTATCAGCTGGCCAGTGACCATGCTTCAGTTCTTGACTTACAAGTTGAATACATTCACCGCACCTCTTAGTATATAGTATACATTCTGGGTCATCAGAAGTTGGCTTAAGTGTCCCTATGATGGAATATGAGTATGCCCCAGGAGTTTTAGGGGAATCTTGGGTCGAATACTACTTATTTCCGTTAAGTAGATAAATGTATACTACAGTACTTCCCATAAGCAAATGCTTGACTATGAAGCGGAATGCTGTAGTTCATCCGCTGCTTGTTACCATATCTAGTATCATAGAGCTTGCGAATTAAATGCTGAGACTTCTAGCCCCGAACCAATCGAGACTCTAAAAACAACATACATCAAGTCTGATGATGTGTGATGATAGGCTGGCCCTCGAAAGAAATGATAGAAGGTTTAACCCACTACATGTAACACATTGAGTCTCGCAATGAGATATCATTATAGAATCCTAGAATTATATCTACAAAAGCGAGGAGATCAACTTTATCAAATACCTGTACTCTATTATCCACGAGAGTATTATTTGAACTCGCGTCTCGGTCACTCATAAGAATTCTTTAAACTGCAAAGATATCCAATATATAAAATTGATGTAAAGAATTCATATACTTGTCATTTTAATTCGCGTACAGTCTAAAAACTTCACTTTCACACTTATACAAACGAGTCAAGAAGTTCAACCACTCCCGGTGAACACCCAATCCTCGCATTTTCAGATTTAACACTGAAATGTGAAATATTTCCGCAACATCCACTGATTATCCATCTTCACAAGAAATGTGTATTCGATTTTCCAAGATGAGACTCACGATAGACAGAATCCATTCAATTTTTTGTTTCCGTGTGTAATCCTGTAGATGTCCTGAGTTCACATCAAAACCGAGACAAGTATTTTCTCAACCATGTAAAAGCCTGCGAGTAAACAGAATTCGTAAATAATACATGCATTGTCATCAAGACAGCTATTTGATTACGCTCCAATGAGTAGTACACACCTACAAACCAACCCATTCCATACCTGACAGTCGAGATAGTACACAACCCCTCCCATGTACCTATCCATTTTTCAACTTCCCGGTGAGCTTATCTCGCCACCACATTTTAATATCAAGTACACTTTACCTAGTCCTTCAAATGCTCAAGATTATAATCACACAATTCCATTCAAGTCAGAAGAAGCTAATCCATTTCACTCACTTATACTGCCCCCCGTTCCATTCCCATTTCCTCTCTCAACCCGAAATATCGACATTTCGAAACCTCAAAACCTCAAAACCTCAAAATCAACCCCCCTTCCCCCTGCCCCGCCACCCAGCCCCCAAAGATAAACACGAACAAAAACCCAACCCCAAACCCAAAAATGATCAACACGTTCAGCCCAACCCAATCTAACCATAAAATCCATGTACAAGCTAATCAGCACCTTCAAAACCCCTCATAACATTACCACACCTTTACCATCACTCTCTTCCAACCCCGCACCCATCCATCCTCACATGACCATCCACATGACCATCCGCATATAAAAAAATTACACAGCCCAACACCCAGCACCTAACCCACCAATCTCACCGAGTACAAAAAAAAGATATTCACAACACAACTCACCCACCCATCCATACAAATCCACACCTTCCCCCCCTTCCCCTCCAGTGCCTTTACCCATGCACACATGCATGCATACATACATACATGATCTACACGTTTGTGAAAACTCTGTACTACTGCGCTATTGCGGGTATTCACCTTTTTAGAGCGAGCCGAGAACACATCGACATACTCCGAAAGTGACCGAGTCATGCGTATGTATATGCATATCCGTTTTCACTTGGCATGAAGATCGAGACTGGATTTTGATTGCATGGAGCGCGTACCACTTCGCGTGGTGCGCACGCAATACACAGCTTCCAAAAATTTGCTGCAGAGAGGTTGGATAATTTTGTATTTTTTAAGATGTAAAGATATTTTGTTTGTGTAAATGCTATTACTGTACTCCGTTTCACTGCACTTCACTTCCAACATCCTGATCTTCTCCTTCTCTCATAACTATACTACCAAGTACCTAATAATATTCGCCTCTCCTCCCCCCAAAAGAATACAAATATCTTCCATTGCCAATTGCTTGCGTTCCTCTCATGCCCTCCCTATTCAATCTTCCACTCAAACTGACCTGTTAAACTTCTCCCCTATGTATTGCTGTACCTCGCATCTGCAACAAAGGAGACAGGCTAGAAACAAATACAGAATAGTCGTAGTCCTATAAACATTCTATAACAATGATAGACAGAACAGGAACCACAGCCAAAAATAAGAAGATGTAAGTAATGCCCCATCAAAAAATCTCAACACCATTTCATGCCATAAAAATATAAAACAAGAAATGATGCGCCATCCATTTCCCTGCCTATCCAATACTATCCATCCCTTTCATCTCTCGTTTAAGTTCTTATCTCATCTGTTCGTAATCATTTGGTGTCATATCTCCATTTCCCGCCCAAAATTTGTCCTTAATCCAAAAGTAAAACAGAAGTTAAATGAGCAATAGAAAATTTGTATATCCCAAGATGGTATCAAAAGAGAAACCCCCGAAATATTAGGAAAAAAACAAAAAAAAAACAAAACAAAACAAAAAACACGCTGGAAGACATTAGCTAGATGGAAAAAACATTGAAAATACTGAAGAAACGTGAACATATTAACTTCATCTTTTGTGTAGACGAAACGGCCCGCCTCTCCGAGGTAGAAAGATCTATACCTCTGAACAAAAATCAAGGATTCGAGAGACGCAACCCGTCGCCCACACAAAAACTCACAAAAGAAATCAGCTCTAGCTTTTGAGATACTGCTTCCCAGCCAAAGTTGACATATGGAATCTATGTGACCTGGATCCAGTTCTAGGCAAGGAATCTTGAGGCCAGAACTTTTCTAATCAGGACGTCGTCGCTATGATTATGGCACTCCAAGCGTTCATAGGAACAATGAAGATTTAAATGAATGGTTCACGCTACACGAAATTTCGTGATATTTATTTTCTGGATCGACCTATTTGTTCAGTAAGTAGGGTGTTCGAAAGATATGTAAGGTAGATTGTATACTTTTGGATGAAGGCGCAGGTCTCTTGCCTGCCATCCATTCCAACATTCCGGACTCTGCCTTCTTTTTTGGTTTAACTGTTACGATTCTTGGACCTGGTGGGCCACTTGGGTGAGACATAAAGGGAGGAAAAGGAGGAGGAGGGACTCCAGGTCCAAGTGGCGGTGGCGGTGGCCTAGGTCCTGGCCCAGGTGGCATAGCTACAGCAGGGGGAGGCCCAGTAGGTCGGATGCCATTGGGAGGTGCTGTTGAAAGACGGTTAGGAAAATGATGATGAGAACATCCATGGGAACTTCGGGGCCTACCATTTGGATTCATTGGGGGTGGTCCAGGAGGTCCAGTTGGAGGTGCTGGCCTTGGCGGTTCTGGGATTGGCCACATATGCATAGTGATTGCCCAATCGGGTTCAATCACTGTTTCCCATATTTGTGGTAGAATAATCTCACCATTGGGTCCGATCAAATCATAGTGACCTTCTTGAACGTGGGGACCAATCATATCGACGTGAAGGAAAGCTTGTTTGATCAACTCTTCCATGCCCTGTACAGAATCGTTAATAAATTATTGAATTTTCAAAGGAAAAGAATAATGAAAAAATAACTGACCGCCCAGGTTGCACACAGCTGGAATGGAAAGCTGAACTTTCTGCCTACGGCATCCTTGAACTTGATAGGCTTCTTTTTCTCATTCACTGGTGGAGCAGGTGGTGGTGGTGGATTAGCAGCATTTGCAGCCGCAGTCGCAGCCGCGGTCGCAGCGGCGATGGCGGCGGCTAACTCATCTGCTTTTTTCTTTGCTTCTTCCTCTTCGGCTGCCCTAGCTTTTGCTTCATCTTCCTTAGCTTTCAATGCATCCGCGGCGCCCTTTGCCAATGCCAATTGTTTCTCAGCCTCGATTTTAGCCTCCCATTCAGCTTTAATAGCCGCGGCCTGTGCGGCCTCTGCAGCGTCTGCGGCATCCTTAGCTTCTTTCGCTAATTTGGCCGCCAATGCTGATTGTGCCTCTTCCATTTTCTTTTTCAAATCAGCTTCATTATCGGCAGCCATCTTTTTGAGATCTGCTTCCATTGTTGCAGCTTTCTTCATTAAATCTGCTTGTGCTTCTGATGCCTTCTTCTCCCATTCAGCCCTCACAGCAGCTTGTGCAGCGGCATCAGCTGCCTCTTTCTCTGCTTTTGCTTCCTGTGCAAGTTTAGCCGCTAGTAACCTTTGGGCTTCTTCCATTCGTTTCTTCAAATCAGCTTCAGCTTCAGCGGCCTTCTTTTTTAAATCTGCCTCCATATCTGCAGCTCTCTTTTCTATTTCAGCTTGTTTCTCGGCTGCTCTCTTCTCAATGGCAGCTTGGGCTTCATTGGCTTTCCTTGCCCATTCTGCCCTCTCATCTGCTAGCTTTTGTGCAGCAGCAGCAGCTTCTTCGGCTTCTAATTTCTCTTTGAGTTCTCGTGCCTCTTTGTCGGCCAATGCCTTCTGTGCAGCTTCAGATGCTTTTTGGGCGGCCTCTGCTTGCTCTCTAGCCCTATCAGACTCTATCTTGGCGTTTTTCATTTGCTCCTCCATTAACAACATTTTCTTCTCCATCTCAATATCAATTACTGGTACTGGTGGGGAAGCTGGAGCTGGCTCAGGAGCTGGCGGGGAAAATTGAGGAGGGAAGTATTGCATCCCTGCTTGAGCCATTGCCATATTTTGCTGCCCATGCTGTCCATGCTGTTGTCCATGATGTCCATGCTGCAGTGCCTGCATACCGGGAGACATTCCTGGAGACATTCCCGGAGACATTCCCGGAGACATAGCAGGTGGCATATATCCTGGGTACCCTGGATAGCCTTGACCTCCGCCATATGGCTGATTCCCGGGGTAACCTTGCTGAGGTGCGTAATGCATAAGCTCTTGATTAGCATGGCCAGGATATCCAGAAGGAGTATTGTGTCCACTGTGCCCAGCCATCGGATCATGTCTGGATGCCATTGGATCATGTCTAGACGCCATTGGATCATGTCTAGACGCCATTGGATCGTGTCTAGACGCCATTGGATCGTGTCTAGATGCCATTGGGTCGTGTCTGCTATGGCTGTTGAAATAGCTAGCTCCGCCTGGGCTTGGAGATGGTTGTGGCGCAAATGAAGTCTGGCTTTGTGGTGCAAATGGATTTGAACTTTGGTTATATTGTTGTTGATATCCGCCACCATAATGAGTTAAAGCTCCTGGGCCAGCCCCTGGTGGAGGAGCGACAGCGGGATTGCCAAACGGGGGTGCATATTGAGCACTTGCACTAGCGGGGTATCCATTTGAGGCATATCCAGGCGCAGGCGCTACTCTACCACCATACGGAGCGGTTTGTTGAGCTGGATAGCCTCGGCCATAGCCTGAGAAATCATCTAATTGCTCCACGGTTGATACTGGACCCGGAGCTGTGTGCCGGTGCACTCTAGATACAGGTGGACGGTGGTTTCGTTCAGCGGCCGGAGTATGACGGCGTGCTGGGCGATCGTAATTTGAGTGCGCACGTTCACTGGGAGCTGGTCGACCTGTACTATGTTCTCGGGAACTAATTTGCCCTCTGTCTATGTATCTTGCCTGTGCGCGTGGCCGTGAAGCAGATTCAGAGGGTTCGATGTCGTCTGAATAATCTAATCCGTTCCAAGAGTCTTGGGAATTGTCAGAAAATTCGTGACTGTCGTCTGAGCGAATGTGACCCGACGATCCCTCGGAGAATGAATTGGATCTAGAATTCGAAGTAGAGTGTGATGGAGTAGTATATGGGCTTTGGGTATTAGGAGTATGTGAAATGCTTATTCGAGTTGTTTGACCCCTTGTACGAAGACTATGAGGAATAAAAGAGTTAGCATACGTGAAGCTAGACCGCTGATCATGTCGCAACTATCAGTGTGACACTTATGTTGTGAATTCAAGTACTTACGGCATCGGGATGTCTCTTGCAAGGAATTATCTCCCACCCACGACTCTCGATTAGAGAATGTCGGAGTGAAGATATCCTTGAAAATGAGTTGGTGAAGGGGGGGAAGTCTTCGCCCAGGCTATGTCCCACCTCACAACTTCTTGAAGAATGTTCCGGATTGGACTACCGATAATGACTTGCAGAAAAACCTGTTAACTTTATATGAATTCTATGCAGACGATGCAGACGAAGAAGCGACTCAACGTCAAAGCACTAAATTCAATTGATTTTTAAGGTTTGACGGCGTCGTGTCAAACTTTTTGTAGTTTGAGTGAAGAGGTAATAATAAATTGTAGTGGTTGTGCGGGCCGTCGCGAACCTAACTAGCTAGTGGTTCGGTGTTGATCAATCGACGGGTATGCTAAGATAGTTTATGTAAATCCAAGGTTGTATTGATCGGAGATGTAAGCGGCGATGATTCAAGTGACACTTTAAAATATTAATATAGTAAGTAAGTAACACTACTGGTGAAATCGTCGACTGTTGTTATTCGAACGGTCTGGTTGTGTTCGAAGAATGTGGCGGAGTGATTTTTATCGATAAGTGAAGGTTGATTGTTCGAGAGAGGGTTTGGAGGGGAAAAGGGAAATCAAGAAACAAAAGTGTGGTGTGTGGGATCTTGAATGGATGTAATAAGTGGGCTGAGTGAAAGGGTAGATGAGTGGATGAGTGGATGAGTGGATGGAGGATGGTGGTGTGGTGGATTGTTTTTTTTTTTGGCTTTGGTCTGTGGGCAGCAGTGGCTAGAAGTATTGTCTGTTTGTAGCCACGAGTAGCTTTCCCGGATACTTTTCTGCTGCGAGGGTTCGAATATTTTAGCGTATATTTCCAATATTTCTAATAATTATTCGTTGTCAACCAATCCAAACTGAGCTGGACTGCTATTCGTCTACTAGTTCTAGTAGGTAAGGTAGTATTTTCTAATTCCCTCTATGGTTTCCTAGGCTGCCAGGTTCTTCCTATTTCCATTTTCTCTTTCTCATCAATGAAGTCCATATGGATCCTTTTGGGTACTCTTACATCTAATATACCTAGCTATATTTCAAAATTGGCACACACTGGCGGCAAATGGAGAAAAGGGCGAGCATTATCGGTACACAAAGTGAAAGAGCTACTGTACATACACTGTGGTACAAGGATCAAGGGATCAATTCAAAGAGAAGAAGGTGATCTGGAAGAAACGATAGAAGTTCTCAAGTAACAGAAAAGATTGATCGCCTATCTGATTCTGATATCTTGAGTTATATGAAGATCGAAATACTGCAACATACCTTTCTCTCCTTGTGAAGTTGACCAAAAGGTAGGATGATCCGAGGTATGATGATGAGATCCTAGGTCATCCAAGGAAGATAATGATCCAAAAAAAAGCTCCAAATGGGGTTGCATCCGCGGTCGATATTAGAAGTCTAGACGATTATGAAACCAGAAGGGAGGGGAAGCCGGAGAGGAAATAACAAATGGTCCGTGTAGTGAAGGGGAAGAATAGATGGACCACCTGGAGAAAAAGAACGGGCCTTCCAAATATTTGTCTTGAGGGGTAATATCTGACGGAGTATGGTAATAATCAAACACTGATTTTATGTAAGTGCTTTGTGGAATGTTGATATGATTACTCCAGTACCACTGACTTGGTTTTCGGTTTCTGGGAAATTCAAATCAAATGAAAGAGGAGGAAAAAGAAATTGACGATGTGATATGATGTTGTGTAGTTTATGTAGACTTCATGTTGTGAGATAGTTTGTGTATATCTGTTTTCTCATTTACAAGAGTCTTCCGTAGTGGTGAGGGAGGGATTGGTTGTTGATGCAATTTGTTCCCAATCCGTTAGAACTTAGAAGAGTTTGTTTCAGCGAGGGAATGGATGTGAAGGACAAATAAATATTGGATGGATGGTACTCTGTTGCTAGGGGGGACGAAGTGATGAATTCAAGTTTTGGGGGGTAATGATGGAAGATTCCGGTACAAATTCGCTTCGTCTGCTGATGAAGGGGTAAAAAGACTTGGGAACCGGGTACGAATTCGAAGCCCTTGGGCTCTTATGGGAAGAGTAAAAGTGTCAGAAAAATCATGAGTTTGGCTTTTTTTTTAGATTAACTTGCAGAACTGCGTGAATTGTGGACCGAAAGGGAAAATTCTCACTTCGGGGTTTTTTGATTTTATGATTCTGGAACTTCAGGCTTGTGTGGTTGGCTCCTTCAGCCTTTCTTCTTGGTGTAGTTGGTCTTTTGATTAAATTGATGATGTTTCCGCATATTTGAATGTTGAAATATACAACTAGGGTCCACGATGTTGCACAGCAGATTGGAAAATGGAAGACTTTTATGTATAGATACAACTTGTGTAGTATTCGGGAAGGAAATCAGGGAATCATTGCGGTGTCAGCTGTAATCGACCACCTTCAAGGCTGACTCTATCTACATATACCAGGCCTTCTAAACCCGTGCGTTGTCACGATTCTAAAAGACTCATCTTTCAATTGTTTCTTTCAGGTTCGGATAGGTTCAAATAATTAGAGCCGCCTAAAAAAACCTCGTCACCGCCTTTTTTAACAGCCTAAAGATGCCCAAGAATTCCGAGCCTCTTGCCCAATGTGGCAAAGCTAATCGCCAATTCAATGATTGGGCACCGAAATCCATGAATGCGCTCCTTACTGGTGCCACGACCTCGGGAGGGGCTTATAACCTACCTTTCGATTGTCCAATTCAAGCCCATGACATTTGAAACGACGGATTTGAACGGTAACATTCTCATGCAAGTCGTAACCGTAATTTATAGATGGAAGAAATTTTCGAATCGAAAAACCATATCGAACCTTGCACTTTTGACTGTGCGAGTGCATACATCCGACGTTGAAAATAATGATGGGAATTCTTATTCCAAAAAGTGGATCTTGTGTCTCCAGGATCAAGATGATGTGCCTTGCATGTTCCACATTCTGAGAACTGATCAATTTCTATGAATATCAACGAGTAATGGAACCCGAATCTCTATTCAACAATTCACGAGCGGCGATGAGGGAAGCTTCGTCATAACCCTCCCAGCCAGGTTCTCTAGCAGCACTTCGTCGGACGATTTCCGATAACTTAGACGTAGCAGTCTCATTCAGCTTCTCGATTGTGTTTGTGTCTGGGAAGGGGAGACTATTATCTGGTTTGCTGTTTCGACTTGTTGGGGGCTTGCGGAGAAGTTGACTACTAGCCTGTGGTGTGTTAGAAGTGATTTGTCAAAATATGGGCTAATCCTACCAGTTTCAAGCCATAGTATCCGCGTAGATAGTCATCACATAATTCGATACTTCTACAGAATCTTCGCATAGAGTCTGCAAGGTACCGGTCCGAATTCGAATCATTCACACCCGCGGCAATGTATAGAATTTCTCCAAGTCGGGCATGCATCTGAATTCGGTTATTAGCATATTTACGGCTTCCAAGAAAGATATTAGGCAGCCTACATTCCATGCATTAGGTGTGATGAGTAGGACCTCTTCCAATGCGAAAATTCCCTGTGAATACATGCCCTGCGAAGCATAAAGATCTGCCAACTCTGCCCAGGATTCTGCATCCGTGGGGGACAAATCCAACAGCTCATTGAGTGCGGTAATTGCCTCTGAGGGTTTTCCAAGTGACCTAAGAACCGAAATTCGACGTTTCAAAATAGGCTGCACGGCTTAGTAAAGATCTGTATGGAAACACGTTCAAGTAAGCTTACCATGTTATTTGGGTTGTCTGACAAGTTTTGTTCGTATCCGTCTAGTACTTTTTGTAATGCTGCATTGTCCTCTGCATTAACTTCACAGAGTAATCCTCTCATTGCCATGATCCGCTCATTTTCAACCCCGAACCTTTCTTGGAGTCGCTTGATGCATAGCTGCGCAGATTTCTCATCACCGGTCCGCAAGCATGACATTAACAGATTTTCGTAAGTGGTCCATAATTCTGGTGATTCCGCAGCTGTCCAAAGCGAGCTTAAGGACCATGATGATATCGATGAAGGAGTGTTCCGCAATATAGTGGGAGCTTGCTGAGAGTTTTGTAAGGCCAGTGCTGGCGGGAGATGTGCAGGTGGGTGTAGGAGTGCAGAGGACATGCTTGTAGTATTTCGGGTGTTCTAGATGTGGCTTTTGTGGAGGAAGAAGAAGAAGAGTGCAAGATGAAAATCCGGGGTTGGAAGCTCGAGTAAAGTAGGGACAGCTTGTGATTGTAAAGCTCTCCACATGAAGTTTAGCTCTCACGGATGTTTTGACGATTCTCAAAGTTTGTGCCTTATATATGATGTTAATGCCTTAATATCTTTATCGATGCGGGCGGTGTAAAGCTAGTGGGGGGATGGGTATCGGATGGACACTCGTAACTTGGGTCAATTACAACATTGGAATAATTATATCTATTTCCTGACTCCACCAAATTCCAGGAAGCCTTAAGTCATGCGCGTCGTATCTACTGGACATTCAACGTTTCCCTAACCAATTTCTTAATGGAGGACCACTCAATACAAATATAAGCCGTTAAAGATGTACGCCCTTGCTCGGAACAACCATACTTTCATTCAGGATAATGTACTAAAGCTTTAGCAGGTTCGAAAAGTCCTTGTATGACCTGATTCGAGGTCTGCGAAACCACAAAGGCAACGAGAAGGAATACATTCAAAATAGTTTGAAAGAATGTCGTGCGGAAATCAAGGGTTCCGACATGGGTTAGAATCTATGGCAGAAGAAGGGGGTGCATCTTAGCTGATAGATACAACGCAGACCTCAAGGCTACTGCCTTGCTGAAACTGGTTTACCTGGAAATGTTTGGACATGATATGTCTTGGGCTTCCTTTCATGTTCTCGAAGTTATGTCCTCGCCAAAATACCTGCAGAAGCGAGTCGGATATTTGGGCGCTGTGCAGAGCTTCCGACCGGATACTGAAGTTCTAATGTTGGCTACAAATCTCTTGAAGAAGGTACGAAATCCCATATGATTCTTAAGTATTCTACTGAGGCATATACAGGATTTGAGTTCCGCGACACCGACGACAATGTCTCTACCAATCATAACGTTACCGCATGTCATTACTCCTTCACTTGCACTATCGGTTCTCTCAGACTTATTACCTCGAATGACACATTCCCATCCAACGATTCGCAAGAAAACTATTGTTACACTTTATAGATTGGCTTTAGTCTACCCAGAAACATTACGTCCGGCATGGCCAAAAATAAAAGAACGATTAATGGATGAGGGCGAAGATCCAAGTGTTACAGCTGCAATTGTCAATGTGGTTTGTGAATTGGGATGGCGGAGACCTCAAGACTTTTTACCACTCGCTCCGAGGTTATTCGAGCTCCTTGTTGATAGTGGAAATAATTGGATGGCCATCAAACTCATTAAATTGGTCAGTTCTAGATTTCATATCAGAAACTGTATATTGACATACGTCTAGTTCGCTACCTTGACTCCACTTGAGCCAAGATTGGTCAAAAAACTTTTACCACCACTTACATCTATCATACGAACCACTCCAGCAATGTCACTGCTATATGAATGCATAAATGGCATTATATTAGGCGGAATTCTAGGAAGCAGTGAGGAATCCGCAGGCGGGGAAGAAATAGCATCTCTTTGTGTGAGCAAGTTGCGTGGCATGATTATGGTTGAGGGAGATCCTAATCGTAAGTATCGAGTTCCTCGGCAAGAGACCAATTCTAAAAATTCAAAGTAAAATATGTCGCCCTACTCGCTTTCAACAAGATTGTTGTTACTCACCCATTTCTTGTCGCCCAACAAGAAGATGTAATAATGGACTGTATCGATAGTCCTGATATCTCAATTCGCTTACGCGCATTAGACTTAGTTGTAGGTATGGTCAGCAGCGACAATCTGATGTCGATTGTTGGGAGATTGATGAGACAACTCCGGAGTTCCTCCTCAGTGCCTGCAAATAGTTCAAATCCTCGACCAGCTGGACACATTGAGCCTGAAGCAGATTCAGACGATGAGGCCCCGGAAGTTGCGATCAAGTCTGATAGAGGGTCATCGCAAGATCTGTTATTGCCTGATGACTACAAGGTGGATGTCATCACCAGAATACTCCAAATGTGCTCGATAAACAATTATGCTAATCTCGTCGATTTTGACTGGTATATCGACATTTTGATTCAACTCGTCAGAAATGCTCCTATCACAAATGCGACCTCAAACCAAGAAATGGATGAATCCTCAGATGACGATATTTCTGAAAGAATCGGAGATGAATTGCGAAATGTCGCCGTCAAGGTAAAAGCAGTCCGATCTCAAGCGGCCAGAGCCGCCGATTCAATACTGATACTAGCTTTTAACGATACGTCGAGTCAAGTTAGCTCCGGAAATGGAGCGCTTCGTCCGATATCATGGATGATTGGAGAGTATGCTTCTTATCTGGAATCCCCAGAAAATACAATGGCAGCCTTACTGCATATTGCCAAGGTTTCAACGTCTGCTGAGAGTCTCATTGTATACCTCCAAGCACTGCCAAAGGTTTTTGCGATCATAGCTGATGACGAGCGTTCATTATGGACAGTTGAACGGAAGACAATGATGTCACTTTTAATGGCACGCATTATAAATGCCATTGAACCCCTGGCAATGCACCCCGATCTAGAGGTACAGGAGAGGGCAGTTGAGTTTTCAGAGCTGTTAAAGTTAGCAGCGGAAGCAACAAATGGTCAAGAGCCGTCCTCGGACTCGGTTCAGCAAGATGCACCACTTCTACTTACACAAGCACTCCCTTCTCTATTCAGGGGCCAGGAATTAAACTCTGTTGCAGCGAGTGCGCAGAAAAATGTTCCCTTGCCATCTAATTTGGACCTTGATCAGCCAATCAATCCAAATTTGCACAACCTATTGCGCAATGTAGACACGATATCCTTCGATGAGCCCGAAAACGACGAATTCGAAGTCTATTATCATCAGAAACCAGAGCCTACTTCAATGTCATCAAATGAGCCTGCTATTAATCGTCTTGGCGGAAGTCCCGACCAACCTGCTCAGTCCTATCAACAAGGCAGCGAAGAGTCATACCTAGATCCAGATATTGTTGCGCGACGGAAAGCGGAAAGACTTGAAAGAAACAAAGACGATCCCTTTTATATCGCACTAAATGATGGTAGTATCTCTGGTACTTCAACGCCTCTTCATAATATTATTCAAAACAACAATGGGCCAGATTTAGACATCGATGCCATACCAATTATGCAGCTAGACCTAGGAAAGACGAATCTAAACACAACAAACACTAAAAAGCCCTCAAAAAAGCCTCGTCAACGAATGCAAGTGGCTGCCGATGAGACTTTGAACTTGAGTGGAACTTCTACGCCTGCAAACGATTCTGAGAACAGTACTGATGGACTCATCAAAGTGCGAATGGCAAAAGGGAAACAATCCCTTTTGCAAGTAGACTCGAGTCATATCGGCCAATTTTCCCTTGAGGGTGACAATACTAGCGGGATTGACTTCGAAAGGCAGCAGAAAGAGGATGCTGAGATGGTAAAGGCCATGAAAGAGGTAGAAAGACTTCGATTGGAGATGCAGCGGGCGAATGAGAGAATTCACGCTGCACAAGATGTTCCACCAGAAGGAACGGTGGTGAAAAAGAAGACAAAGAAGAAGACCAAACCACTAGAAGGCGAAGATGTAGCGACAGTGGTTAAGAAAAAGAAAAAAGCCAAGAAAGCTGTGGTTGACGAAGGAGAAGGCGAAATCTCCATGGCTCCAACGACTACAGATGTCGTGAAGCCAAAGAAGAAAAAGAAGAAGCCAAAGGTGGAAGAAGAGGTCATGGAATAGGCGTAATATGCATAGCGTTTAGGAAGCATTCAATGGCGTATGGAGCGTGCAACAAATACCATAAAGGTAGTCATGGGCTAAAAACTTTTTGAGTTTTTGATCAAAATGTAGTTCTGTAGGTTATCCGCGTGAATGCATATGTACAAAGTATTCAGTTGTTTTTATCTTGATTGACTTGGAATTATGCAAATACTCCTTGCTTTGATTATACTCTTGCCACTTGAAAATCCTCCATTGATCCAGGTTCGCGCATCTGATCTGTAGGAATGGGGGGTGGTACACGTGACTAGGATCCTTATCCTTATCGGAATCCAGAGCTTGGACCAATATTGAGCAAAAAAAAGATTCCCAATCGCATTTCAAAATTCAAAACTCTCGTTCTGCCAAATTTTCTCCGAGTGTAATTCTTTTACACATAGACAATATGGCAACCTCAGCAAATTACATCCCTCTCGGGGGAGTGGATAAGACTCATGAATTCGATCAACCTATGAAAAAGCGCGATGCGGGTTATAGAGCTAAGTCTCTTTCCGCTGGAAAGCCGAAGGTTATTGGAGCTACTAAAGGTAGGTTCATTTGTTCTTTGCATATCCTAATGGATATGGCCCGGTCATAGAATCAGGGAGCTTCTGCTTCGTTTGAATCGGGATAGAGAATTCTAATGAACTGGCAATATAGAGGAGCGAGCACAAATCGCGCGCGATATACGAAACACGGCGAAGAAAGAGAAGAAGAAAGCCAAGTCCGATGCAAAGAAGGCTAGAAAATTGAATGGTATCATGACTAGACGAGCTGTAAGCCTTCGACTTTCTGATGTTGGTTGGTAGGGTGGAAGAAACTGATTAAATTTGGGCCTCTAGACTCGTAACCCAGAAAAATACAACAAGAACAAGGAGAGGAATCGTCTCCACGCAATCGATGTCGAACGTTACAAGATTCGCCTGAACGCTGTCAATCAAGCCCAGAAATTGGCCGCGATCCATGATCCTAGTGGTGTTTCCTTTAATGTTGGAGAGGTAGTTACATTGGAGGATGGAACTGTGAAGAGCAAGAAGAGTTTGGAGAAGAAACAAGAACTAGCCGAAGGGAAGCAATCGGTCCAAAATGAAAATACTGCTGTGCCAGAAGGTATCAATCCGGAACGACTTCTTCTCCTCGACGGAGAGAATAAATCACACATTTCGAAGACAGCACTCAAGAAGAAGAAAATGTCCGAACCAAAACCTGTTCCACCAAAACCGATTATACCCGAGGGAGTCGCTTTACCAGAAGGAGAGGAGAATTGGTTAGCATTATGGGATATTTCGGATGGACAAATCGAGCAGAGGATTGCAATGGCTAAGAGAGAAGCTGGAAATGCAAAGAGAGATCTTAGAAGAAGACAAAGAGAAGAAGCAAGATTTAGGAGATTAATGAAAGCGAAGAGAAGAAACGCACAGAAAATGGGTGTTGTTTTCGATCCCATTGCAGCAAAAAACGAGATTTTGGGCGACAACGATGATGACGAGGATGATGAAGAAGCCTCTGATTCTGAAGACGAATCGAATAGTGATTCCGATTCTGATTCCGATTCCGATTCCGAGAGCGATAACGAAGAAGATTCTGAGGAGACCAAGGCCAAGAAACGAGAAGAGAAGAAACAGAAGCCCAAATTCAACCTAGATAAGAGCCAATTAAACGCAATTGTCAAAAGAGAAATACAGCGCGTCAAGAAAGATACACGAAAACAGGAGAAAGTTATGGGTGTATATGAGAAAGAGCCAAAAGTAATGACTGAAGAACAAAAAGCAGCATTAAAGGAAGCCCGTATAAAGCGCAAAGCCGAAAAGAAAGTCGAAAAAAGGGCAAAGAAGGAAGAAGAGGCAAAACTGGGAGTCGTGAATTTGAAGGGAAAGCAAAATAGAAAAGCGAGGAAGGAATTAAGGAGAGCTGAGAGGGCTAAGAAAGCTGAGGAGAATGGAGATGCGCCTGAGACAGAAAACGACAAGGAGGACGAGGATGAGGGAGGTGTCGATTTACTAAGTAGTCTGGAGATGGCATTAAACCAACCCGAGGAAACGAAAGAACAGAAGAAGGCCCGTAAGAAGGCTGAAAAAGCCGAGAAAGAAGCTTCCGAAGCAGTGGAGGAAAGCAAAGAAGAGAGGAAAGCTCGCAAGAAGGCTGAAAAGACCGCAAAAGTTGTTGTCGATGAACCCACACCGGCCGCGGTCTCAGAACCAGTAGAGGAAACCAAAGAAGAGAAGAAAGCACGCAAGAAGGCCGAAAAGGCGGCTAAATCCACCCCCGTAGTTGTCAAAGAGGGAACTCCTCAACCAGAACCAGTAGCAGAGGAAAGCAAAAAACGCAAACGCTCCAAGGAGGAAAAGGAGTCATCAAAGAAGAAGAAGTCCAAGCTCACTGAAGAGTCTAAGGAACCAAAAGTTGAGAAAGAAGTAGCGGCTCAGTGGAATGCAGATGCGCTTGATGGGGATGCTCAAAGGAAAAGCAAGTTTTTGAGGTTACTCGGGGCTGGAAAGGGCGGTGTTGTCGGTGGAAAGGGGGTGGAGGCGAAGGGCAAAGGAGATATTCAGAAAGTGCAGAGTGAGTTGGAGAGACAGTATGATTATGGAATGAAGATGAAACATGATGGAGGTGGAAAGAGGAGAGGTTTGGGCGCATAGGATTACATTCAAGTGGATAATTGAATAAGATGAGAGCGGGTAATCTGTTTCGCTGGGGTGAAAGTAAAATCTTAATATCCATGGATCTACTGTTTCTGTTATGTCTGATTTTGGGGTTATGGGAGTTCTAAAAGTTGAGTTCATCTCTCCCCATCTCATACCTCCTTGACTCCTAGATTGAGCGAAGTAATGAGTAGATAGATAGATAGAACCAAAGATAAATATATCTTAATGTGAGATACAGCTAGGATTTGTAAAGCAACAACCGTACATGAATATCAAGCAGATATGCATGTGCTTAGTCCTATCGGAGTTATTGGCTTTCGATCCACCAGCCAACATTTGCATGGAGCTGGAAGATGTTAAGGTACTTAATACATATCGCGCTTTCGTTCCCGGGGAATATTTTCGAACTTGAAATTTGTTCAATTAAGATGACAGAGTATATGGAGCGCTAAATCAATCATTCATTGATATTAATCCCATATGAAAAACCCCCTTGACCATCGAAATCCGGTTAATTTTAACGGATACAGAAAATGGAATAACAAAACGAGACCCAAATAAAACTCCCATCCACAAATCTCGCAATTGCTTTTCTCAATTGCAGACTAAGTCCAACCCCTAGAATACCGATAGCTCGTGAGCTTCCGTCCACGCGACACGATCTGAGTCATATACAATGCAAATCCACAGTTCCTCCGTTTTTAGTTGGCATATATGGTTGCGAGACTCGAATAGATGAATTGAATAAGATAGAATGTAATGCGCTTATTTACCGCCGCTGAAATAAGAGACTACGCGGAAAAGGAGATCGACAAATAATCCGCCAATGAGGATGAATGCGAAAAGGTCTATTGATTGGTTTGTTAGCTTGAGTCTTGCGCATAGTGAGATCTCCCGAAGTTTCTTCATGAAGCACATTCCGCTGGGCTGTAAATTGTTCCTATCTGTCCATGGGAACTTCTGCTTCTATCCACATTTTTTTTGGAAAAAGGCATTCGATGAGCGATTGAGAAACGCCCCTTTCCCACGCCAATCGAGCTTCTTCTTAATTCGCCCCCCTTTCCAGACCTCCAAGCTTCCCGCCTCTCCTCCGCAGCTCCCAATTTCTTTTCCCTCTTCCCTTCCATGAAGAAAAGACACAATGAGAAATCAAAACCTACATAGCCAACCCTTACTGATAGGGCTCTTCTGTTTCTTCAACTCCTTCTTGTGCAATTGAGCTTCTGATTTTCCTTGCTTGTTCTCATTGACGGCAGCGAACTTGAGATTTGCTTTGCGTTGGGCGGGTGTTTGAACCTAGGGAAGAGGGTTAGTTTGAGGGTTTAAGAGTTTAGAAATCCGTGATAGGGATTGCGGTTTTTGCGAGATATTAAATGCAAACTGGGAGAAGCAGAGAAGAGTTATAAAACCAAATGATCATTTGGAAAAGCACAATGCCCCCAAAAATCCATACGGGGGGGGAAAGTGGAAGTACATACCATTTTGACGTTTGCGATTGCGAATGATGAAATATGTCTCGTAACTGATGTATAGGAGTAGACTCGAGTTTTGTTCTATGTGTTTTTGAATTGTAAAGGTTGGAAATGGTAAAAGATCAAAGATGTAAAATATCTGTCAACAAGTCATTCGGTAGGATTTATAATAAAGGGTGATATATCAATCTTATTGAATATAAAATTACTTTGGGATGGAGAAGAAAGCTTGGACTGAGAGCTTCGTAAATGTGTCCCGATCGGCTCTTTAGACTTGGAGATGCGGCCGATTATTTGTGGGGAAGCCTGTTCGCAGATTGATGGGCAGAATTTCGCCAATTGCTAAAATAGAAGCGGTGCAGAACGTATCTAGGACTTTACTGCATTTGGTATCAAATCGCGAAGCTCGTCACCCATCGAGGTCTTCCCACAACATCAATAGTGTCATCCATATCATATTCCACAGTTTCGGAATTTTTGTGCCACCAAGGAGACTAGACTCACGAAATTGGCACAGCACCATGCCTGTTATCACGCTGGGGACAGCTATCATGACCATTTATACCAAAGACTGCACTGAATAAAAGGATAGGTAAAGAAAGACTTCAAGGATATCAATTCTACGTAAAAGTGTACTTGTCTTGAACTCGGACATGAACGTTGCGAGATTTACTTGAAAAGAACGTCAAAGATGTCAATGACAGCCTTAGATGGAAGTAGCTTGCCATTCTGAACCTGAAGGGGACAAGAACCTCACCGAGAAGGAACCAGAACTCGCTGCTATCAAAGCTATCTATCTTCGACTTAGTGATCTCTAACTTCTTCTTGGAGGGTTTCCTGTCCTCTTCCTGGTCCACCAATCGTGGATGATGTCGTCTATGTCGAGGACCTTGTTCCCCGGGAATTTCAAGATCTCGTCCTGAATAAGCATGACGTCATTCACAGACTGGTCTGATATACTAACAAGCGAGCCACTCTCTATACACATGGTAAATTAAAGATCAAAAGAGCCAACTGCTTCTCCTTCATACCCCACAAACCTCCCTTCTCGTCTTGCCTGTGAGCCCGGTGTTCAGAAAAGCCAAGTGCTTCTTCTCCACACCCGCCGACCCTCAGCAGAATACAAAATGGCGTTAGAAAGTCATACGTCGTGACCTAGAGAGTTGACGGAGTGCTCGAGAGGATTATTTTCCACATCAAAATTATGTCTGGTGGGATCAGGTCGTTGAACTTTCGTGGACCTAATGCTTGTTGCTGTTGAGAATGTGGCGAACAATGAGAAACATGGGCATACCCAGGATCGAGTTGATCATCATAGGCAGATTGATAAGCGGGGTTGATATCGTATTGTGGGGTCGGCCTCCTCCTTGGATGATCATAGCCATTGCCATGTTCCCTTCCTCCCAATTGCACAGCATTTGACAGAATTATGTGTGTAATCGGTTTGCACGACTAAAAACGCCATTCAAGAATTCAGAGAGAGCTATACACACCAGATCTCTCTGGATTTTCGAATGGTATCCTTGAAACAAGTCTCATGGAGTATTTCCTTCGAAAGACCAAAGTTTTCCTTGCTGCAAAAAGGGTGGGGCCAGCCACAACCCATGTTCCAAGCATTTTGTAGACTATTAAGAGAACAACTTTCTCATCGCATTTGTGATTGAAGCAAGTAGATTGCTTTATCTCTAGAGTGTCATTTATCAGAGAAGTTTCTTCATTATTGCGTTGGAAATACGAAAATCTCGTGGGTTTCCTTGGTGGCGCTCCCCGTGCATGGGATTGCGATGGTATGTTGTCTTACCTTAGTTTGTCATAACATCTGTCGATGCCTTCATAAGTTCATCAGTTGATACCATAATTTGGTACAAACTGACGACCTCATTGTCTAAGAGAACGTTTTAGACTCAATGTCTATCTATTGAAAATCAGTTATCTGTGCGAGCTGGGCCATCTAGCTTCAAGATAAATATTTGCCGAAACGAAATACAATACCGCCGCGGAAGTACAAGGGAGGAAGTTACTCACATGTGTGTGACCAGTTTGAACCCCGAGACAAAATGGTTGTTTGCTAAGACAACCCAGAAGTCTGATTTCTTCTCTATACCATCGAGGTATATCGGAGTCATCAAATTTCTAGGTCATCTTAACTAAAAACCTCATTTTCTGTAACCCAACTTCGCTGAAAAGATATACTCTCACAGTACAGGATTGAATGCTAACTTATCCGCCTCTGTTGTTTGTATACAAGTAATCAGGTTCGTACTACATTAAGAAGTAGCAGAGAAACATCTGGTGAGTGCTGCCGATGGCCTACGCCCAGTCAAGCACCCATCAGTAATCCAACCACGTCGTCGATATTAAGTAGAGGTGATATCCTGGCATCCAGCGATTTATTGCGTAGAGCTCTTGATAAACTGCAAGTGTATAGTCAGCATACGCTCGTGGCTTGTGGAAGATTAAATGAGGTCCGCAAGGCGGTTGACGAAAGTCAGCAGATGGTTCAAAGCACCATCCATATCTTCATTGTCTCATAACTGATAAGATATCAAGCTGATACATGAATATGCAGGAATACCTGGTGATTGATTGTACTCAATGGATTGTAGCTCACTCTTGTGGTGTTTGTCCAGTGACCCTAAGGCCTTGCATCTTTATTCCTCGTCGATTCTGTAAGTTGTTAGCTACCTGTGCCTTTTTACAAACAAGGGATGACTATTGCCACTGTTTTTACAGAAGGCTTTGATGCATTATCACGCCCCAAGTAACATAGTCAAAGGTTGAAGAGATGGAAAGATGAGTGGGAAGGAGCGAAATTTTTCACATACTTTGCTTGCTTAGAGGACTGGTTGATTGTTCCAGCGCACTATGTTGTTTTGAAGTATTGAATGAAGAATCGGAAGAATGCACTTTTCAATCGAGGGAGATTATAAGTTAATTATGAGCAGCCCAAGAGATTAATGCGGCCCTAATTTCGATCCTTGTTTTCAAGTCGAACTAGAAAGTTCAGAAATGATTTACAATCCTGAGATTACCTCGGGAAACAGGTTTAGTGTTGTGGCCGCTCTTCAAGAGGTAGTGGGTCCCATGGCATTCTGCCAAACATCCAGCCTAATATTTGTGACTTGCAGCATTCTTGCAACCCTCCTAGCTGGTTTAATCAGCAAGTTCTGTTCTATTCCCATCTAGAGGACTTCTTTTGGATGGAAATGGCCTGAAGCAAAATACGGAACCTCCCCTAAACATAAACAAAATCACATGACCAGTGTGCACGAATCCAGAATCAATAATTGGTAGGGAAGACGTGCTTGAATCAACAAAGGTATTCATTCACCAATAGCTCTTTTTCGTGTGCTAATATGGAAGACTTTTGTAATTGTTTTTTGGTCATGATTGTTGGAGAGGGCCTAGGGCGGTGAGGAAATCATCAAAAGCAGCAAGCAAGCAAGCAGTCGAAAAAGTGAATAACATGAGCAAGCCTTTCAGATCTAAAAGTTGCAATCAAAGACAAGATGATCATGTTATACCGCTGTTGTCAAGGTGAATTGCAGACCCAATTCAAAAATAGCTCCGAACTCGGGCTCATGTTGAGAGGTTAAGATTTAAGACATACGTCCGAGCATCAAGGAAGATATTTGCAAGCTCATATTATCACAGATTTCTACTATTCGAGCTTGTAAATATCGATCTTATAGTGCTATATATATATATATGACAATGAAGTTTGAATGAATCAATTAGCAAATTCTTAGTTGATGTTCGCATTTGCTTCTCTAGCACTGCCAACGATCTTAGTATGTGTTTAAAGTTAGAAGTTACTTAAGCGATCAGCTACTCAAGTGTTATATTGACTTTCTCAACTCACAGGCGACACCTAGTGGATGATGGCTTAAAAACGAATCCTTGTCCCCTGTGCAGACGTGCAACAAAACGTTCATTCGGTCTTGATCCGGGAAAGAGAGAACCTTAATAACCCATGTCTTGACTTGCGATATGCAACAAAACAGATTTCCTAGTTCGATGATGCTGAAGGCAAGGTATGTTTTATTATACTTTGAGCTAGTGGAACTTTATCTCAGACCTTTGCCTGAGCTTGCGACATACAACATAGCTGGCGTCTTGTGGTTCAATTTGAGGATAGGAGGATAAATAAGTCCAGCAATCCTACTAGGTAGAAGAAGGGGGCATAGCTTGTTTATTTTGGAGCTAGTAGAGATCTTTCAGATCCCTATCCAGGACCAGATATGCAACAAAAAGTTTTTTGTTCAACTATTGGATTGGAAGAAGTCTCTCTGACCCCTACCCCTTGTAAATGAACCTCATAGGCAATTTGGCTTCACCTTTCAATCATAGGAAGCTTGTGATAAGGGACCCATGTCCATACTTGAGACACGCAACAATGTTACTTTGATCTCTTTGATTGGAAGAAGTTTGACTCCCAAGACCCCTGTCTAGAAGTCTTAGCAACGACTCCCTTTCCTGAAAATTCTAGATTATGGTTATAAACAAAAGATGGTGTGAGCATTATTAGAGTATCAATTGAACGTAATCTGTAATCTGCCATGCGGTACCTGATCTCATATCTAGCTGAAATTCTAATTCCCTCTGTATTCCCATAACACTTGAAAGTTTGAGATTCCATGTTGGCAAGTGAAAGGTAAACAATAGGTTCTATCCTTACATCCTCAACTTCTAAAGACAGATGTAATCATGACAGCTGTAGAACGATATAAAACACCTTTATTATCATAGCAGGAAGGCTCTCATTCAAGATAAACACTCAAAACCAATAACAAATCCAGCAAAGTAATTTTCCAACAGGCACAAGTTATTCTGTATTTTTTTATCTCTGTTACAAACTCATTTCAAAGATGAAATATGGATGTGATCTTCCCTCTCGGTTATTGAACTAACATAGGCCATCAAAATATAGGGAAATTTAGCCGAAGAGAAGGTGCCCGACCCTGGCTTAGATATGCAACAAATAACTTCATTCGTACAAGGACTGGGGTCAATTGGGTAGAATACTAATAATGTACTACAGCTCAGAAAATAACAATGGGTAATAACAACGGAACTCGACACCCCCTGCCCTGGTTACAGATATGCAACAATACTTCCCATATTTACACTACCTGATTTCAGTGATCTATATGACGTACTGCAAAGAATGTTCGTAAGGTGAGTTATGATACATGCCTTATAAGCCTTTCTTATAAAGATCACTGGGGTAAATAATCACTTCTTGTGATAGGATATCGTTTCTCTGTTAATAATATTTCTTGATTAAGCCACGACTGACCAACTGCAAACCATCCACCACTCAGAGCTCTCAAGAATCTAATGTTGCATATCTGCCATGTCAATTTACAGGGGGCGCCCTGGAAAGCGCTAGAGTAGAGGAAAGTCTGTTGCTAGCTAGCTCTTCCGCTACTTCAGAATCTCCTGCTGCGTTCTAACAATCAATGTAGAAATTTACTCAAACGAGATTAGTATAAATCATGACTTGATTCAGAAGGAGTTGTTTCGACCCCTCGAAACGTGTTCCTTATTTCACAGGCTTTGCATCCTCAACTTCACGTCCCTTTTTGAACTCAATGGTCAGTCGAGCACGAATATCCCTGTTGAACCAATAACACTGTCCTCAAGTACTGATCATGCTTTGGATCAAGTTTCAAAAATAGTGGCATTGATTTCTCTGTTGCCTGTACTATTTTGATCCTATATTCACTTTGTAATGTATGCTATCCTCTTGTTGTTCGCTTACTCCATTCTATGCCACATGGGATTGTGTTGGCATAAAGCAAACCAGGCTATACATTTCTTAAACGCAACCCGTTCACGGATTAGATGTTACCCTCACTTGTGAAGCTTCAATGATACTATGCTTAAATACATGCCAACCCCAAACTTCTACAATCGCCTTCACTATTCAAGCACTCAATCATTTAGAAACACTGCAGATATCTATACAAAAATCATGCTGGTACCGATACTCGTGCAGAAATGTATCCGCTCCCAAGTGTGCCTTTGACTAGAAAAGTCTTCTTTTGCAGCCTCAAGTAGTTCAAAAATGGGACGATCCCCCAAAAGCGTGGTATCAAGACCCTAGCAGTAGGAAATTAGTAGTGATGTCCATGTAATGCTTAGTGCTAGCACAGGTCTAATTAGTCCTGAGTTCTCTCGGGCTCAAGAAATTAAAAGAACTTTTGAGTCATTCGTTGTGAGCCGAATATACCACTTTAAGAAGCCTGATAAGAAACAGAAACAATCTACTGCATAATCTAATTCAATCAACTCCTTTTCAAACTCTGCTGCAAACTCTACACTATTCAATTTCTCCCCCGAGTTATCCTCTTTGACTCTCTCATTCTTTGGATTTCTACCAATAAGCAAAAAATTTGTTCCTTCCATAACCAGATGCTCCTGTACCAAGGCTGTCCACAACAAACCTCTGAATTCCTCTTCCAACCATTTCCAATAAAGGTGTTGTTTATCAATATATTCACCTAATTATTTTGAATTTTTGACCCATCATATTAATTATCCTTTTACACAAAAGCCCAGACTCGAAAGGGACTTGGAACGTTTGCTCCGTGAAGCACATACAACGTGATATGTAAGATGAGAACCCTCAGCTTTTGAGACAATTGTGTGTAGAACATCTGTAGTAACTATTCTATCTGGGTTCGCGGCTACATTAATTGATCTGCTTGCTAGTTGTGCTCTTTTCATTCCAGAAATCAATATCTGATCTTAGATAGGCTGCGAGGATAAAGGTTAGAGAGTATAAATTGATTTAGGACTTGTGTAAGTTGCTCCTCGTAGCTAACTTGGAGAGGTGTATAGAGGTGAAGGAAAAGAAGAAATAAAAAGATATATGAAGCCATACATTCTTCGAAATCATTCATTACTAGAATCGCCTTCTCCACAACGTACTTGACTTTATCGCGCTTATTCTTTGGCCACTGTCTCGCAGCCAGCAAAATCCCTTCATTGCAACCGAGAAATTCATCACCACTGATCCCCCAATCAAGATGAGGGGGTAGTCGCAATACAAGATGTGCTACATCCTTCTTTCTTTCAACTCTCCAAAAATGTGTTATTTCTCTTTCGAGATTAAATTCACTTCCAATCATTGTATCTAATCTTTTTCTCTTTTGCGTGCAAGAGATAGATAAAAGGTCCAATCAAATGACAGAAACCATCCTCGTAGTTCTTAATTTCTTGGTCTTCGGTTCCATCTTGCCCTGGAAAGGCTGGAAAGCTATTTTCATTCCGAGTTAGTTTAGTTGTTGGAACCACCTTAGTTTGGTCGAACTGCTCCCAGATTTAAAGAGTTTTAGCAGAAGAGCCAATTATGTAGTGTTTCCGTTGCTCTCCTCTAACTTAATGCTGCCGTATAGGAGTTTGGGAGGTTAATAGGAATAAATGAAACTTACTAACGAGATTTCTCATTTGGGGTTAGACAATCTTCCATTCTGTCCAAACTGACATTATGACTCTGATCAGTATTTGAATGCGTTGTATCATCATAATCGTCTGTCGTTGGAGGATTGAACGCATTGTCTCACGTTGCAACACCGCCGTCTTATATGCCACGTTCGGAATCCTCAGGTTAAACTTTTCTCTTCTTTTGAGAGTAGCTTTCTGTCTCTGAAGTGTCCGCTGAGGCCTCTGTTAGCGACTCTCTTTTCACTCTTGAATGATCGAAGTCATGCCCGAGGGAATCTCTCTGTAATGGGTTGCCGCTCCCCGCTTCCAGCTCCTGGCTATCGCCCATCTTTTCTCCTGTTCAAAAGCCTGTATTCCTTCTTGAGCCTCTCGTAATCCTGACAGTCTTCGTTCTTCTCAGTCTTGGTATATGAGATATTTTCGCACCACCATTCTTTTCGATGCCAGAATTCGTCCTTTGGGTAACGTTATTGGGATATTTTTGTTCATTTGAATTACGAGAATGAAGGTGCCTCATTGTGTTGTAATTCTTCTTTTCGATCCTTTTTAAACGCGTTGAATGTGAAGCACTCTCAGATTGAGATATTCGATCATCAATGTCATGTCGATTGCGACTGCCATTCTGGTCTTGTCGAAAGATCTTACATTTGCATTTAAGCCAGAATAAACAAAGACACATTGTTTGATAGATGGTGATGTGTAGGTATTATAATTGATAGGATTGGAGACATGAATTTCTTAGGGATTTGCGAAGGTAGTCGAGATGTGGCCGTGGTTTCTCATGACTGCATTTGTTAAAGGGGAATCTCCTGTGAATTAAATGACGTGTGAACTCGTATCTTCTTAACTTGAAAGCATGCAGCATTTTTAATCGTTTCAAAGCGACTTTCATTATTGGAAATATATTGAAACACTCGAAATATCGATTTGACGAGTTTTATTGACAGTGTGAATAGTTTTAAATTGCAGTAATGCAATGCAGACTTCAGCATTCACCATATCTTGTGAAGGCTCAAGTTCTCATTTCTTCATCGTTCTCTTCCACTGGGACTTTTTCCTTCCATTATTCTCCTGTACACTCAATCTTGAACCCTTTAAATGACTCTGAACATATTACTCTTTACTCCCCTGCCAAATCCTTCGGTCACTGGCTTTCCTCCTTCGTATGAAACCCCAGCTGCACCCTCTCTTCCTTCCATCTTTGCCCTCAACTCTTCATCCATTTCCGCAATTGTCTTTCTCTTCTTCTCTGTTTTTTCTTTAGTGCTTCCTTCTATCTTCTTTTCCGCCACTTCATTTGACCTAGGCCTCTCGATGTTTGGCCCCTCTGCATCCTTTACTGCTGTTTCATCCTCTACGGTCATTTTCGGACTGGACTTTGAAATTACATCATCATGATATTCTCTAGACATAAAACTCGAAGCCAGAGTGCCACGGGTTGGCAACCTCGCGTGCATTAAATTTTTGGGTAAGAAAATCGCTGATCGTGAGATTGTTATCGAGCTATTGATGATCTTTCTACCCAACATGATGGGGGATCTCAAGCGTTAAACAAAAAGATGATTTCAATTTATCCTTCTTGTTGAAACAAAACAGAAAATATAGTATACGAGAAACGTTGGAAAAGGCTTCTTGCACTACTTGTCCTCTGCAGGCGCCGAGGAATTGCATCATTGATTACACGTGATCAAAAACGTGATCAGCAGATACATTCTCCAATTCCTCAATTTCTTCCCTCACAGCGTGACAGCAATGCGTAGGTTACGAGTTATGAGTTATTCCGAGAGAATCAATACTTTATAAAGGTCTTGGCTTTCTTGACTACATAGTCAAAAACACCAAGTTTAGGACTTGCCAAACGGATTCTCAAGCACAAAATTGACTGAACGAACAGATGATGAGACGAATCCACGGTGAAGGTTTTCATCGCAATGCATCCGAGGAATAGCCAACATCTTTTGAAACATTTAATTGACCAGAGCATTTGGATTTGTTTTGAATTCAACAATTAACACGAACTCTTTCAAGAATCAAGCTCAAGATTCATATCGTCGGCGTCCATATCTACGTAATGGAATTCAGTCGCCACTTTCATTCAAAGTCTTCCTTTATTATGTAGATCCATTATCCAAAGTTGGAGCAGGATCTGAGAGACAGTGGGCATAGGTGTCCTTGATTTTCAGGTTCTTATACAGTAGACCAGCTGTCGTTCCGAAACCTTCTCGATCATGATAGAGGCTGTGTGTTCTTCCAGACTTTCCTCGATTTCGAGCACGCGGTACATGCTTCATCTTCAATTCAACTATAAAGCAGAAAAGAATCGAGGTATGGATGGGACGCAGATGGATACCGGCGTGGGCCTTTAGGTATCGCATGAGAGTGATGAAAGAGGGAGCCCCATCACGGAGATTCTGGGAGGAAAACGTCATGTTAGTACTCAATTTACCAGGATTTTGTATAACAGTATGACCCGCCCCTCCATGAGGAAGATCTCCTGAAACAGCAGCAAAGCAACTTCAAGTTAAAGTAAGTAACCGCCAACTCTCAGGCCAAGAAACACCACAGCGCAAGCTCCCTTCTGCAAGACAAGTCGCCCCTTTCTGTGAGGCCAAACATGTCTCAAAGAAGGCAATCGCATACAACTACCAATACAATACCCAGGATTTCAAAACACACCACTAGTGCTGATCATTTGAGGATGGGGAGATGAAAGCAAGCTGCTTGACTAAACTTCTGTCAATCTTCATGATTATCTGCCCCAATTCATGAATGATCCCGCGGTTAGACAGAGTGTGTGAAATCGATTTTAAAACTAATAGCCACATTCAATGATTTCTAACCTGGTAGCGAGAAGCAGAAAGCCTATCTAGGATGCCAAATTTGAATGTATGTCTCCATCATACGATTCGAGCGGGGAAACAAACCTTTATTTTATGCAGTGCACAGCATTGAGTTATTTTTCGGAGGTCGATTAATAATCTCGGAGAAGATTAATCTATAAAATGCACTGTGAGAAGAAACCTGCATTGAAGGTGTTCGTACAGTCGTATTGAGGAGAATACAGATGATGTAGTACCTACGGTGCTCGTAAGTCCTAAGTGTCATGTTGTTGGAAATCACATGTGTAGCACGTGTGGCACGTGCACACTACCATAAAACTCTTCCTTCCGAGCTTCCCGCTCTGTAGACTTCAGTCATATAC